>FIZU01005106.1:0-35544 GCA_900064475.1 Pseudococcus longispinus
GCCCTGTCTGCTGATTGTACTCCCCCATAGCAACCGGAATACGTTTTCAAAATTTCTGTACCCCTCCCAGGGGGTCCTATCACAACCAATAGCCACTTTTTTGAAGGTCCTTTTCAAAAAAAGCGGCTATTGGTTATGGTAGGACCCCCTGGGAGGGGTACAGAAATTTTGAAAACGTATTCCGGTTGCTATGGGGGAGTACAATCAGCAGACAGGGCACTCGTTCTTCTATGTCCACTTTTCCCCCTCCTACTTTTGAGACCCTTTCAAAGATGTTGAACGGTAGGGCCCCTCAGGATAGGTAGGGATATTTTGAAAGTGTTTTCAGGCTGCGTGGGTGGAGTACAATCAGTTGACAGTACACTCATTGTTTTTTTTCAATTTTGTTTTCTTAGTGTTCTTTCTCATATATTTTGTCTGTGCTTACGTAAAAAAAATTTGAAAAAGGCGGGGTTACAAGAGGTGACCTGAATTGCTCAGTTCACGAGCAACATTTCTATGATATTGGTTTTTACCAGTCTTATGACACCTACGGCAGGAAGAATTCGAAATATTTGATTATGAGTTATAACAAACACAAATACCTAATATTTTTACAGCAATGAGAACATACTTCCGAAAATAAAATTGGGAATAAATATCAAAGACGCATGTGATAGCGAATCTATCGCGCTACATCAAACCACAAAGCTCATAGAAGAACCAGTGGTACCTGTTGACGAAGATAAAGAAATACAAATAGTAAGATATTTTAAAACATACAGGCAAAATTCGACCAAAACTGATGATGGGAAAAAAAATTCAAGATTTTAATTTTTCTTTTATAGACAAAATGTGCTGAGGTGGAAGATGACAAACGAGTATCGCCACTCATCGGTGTCATTGGTCCTTCTACCACGTCTACAACAGCAATCGTACAAAATCTGCTGCAATTATTTAACATTCCTCAAATCGGATATTCAGCTACAGGATACAAATTGACTATTAACCGAGTTTATAAATACCTTCTTCGAATGGTACCCAGCGATGTTAATCAAGCCTACCTCATGTTGAAATTATTGAGGAAGTTTAATTGGACATATGTTTCTTTGTTTTACACTGACGGTAAAAATTCAGATACAAAGTTGTAATTTTTAATCAAATATTCAGAAGATCGAATCAATCCTCAATATATAGGGTGTTCCGGTAGCAGTGCACCGCCTTCAAACCAGAGATGCAGCTACCTAAACTAAATAAGTGTATGTGTGTTTGGCAACCCTAGGAATTTAAGGGGGAAAGTTATCCACAAATCGTAGTAAATGTTTCAAATGGTGGTAACTCCACTTATAATATAGATAGGCAAATTATTTTGAAAATTTCTTGTAGAACTTTTCAAGCTCTACTAGTTTATTAACATTCACGTTTCGTGTAACTCAAAAATTGAAGGAGCGACAATGATTTGAAAATTTGTACGCTTCATAACTCCAATTTTGAAGCTAGACAAAATTTTGTAAGTCAATTTGTTGAGCTTTTTGAGCTCTACAAACAAAAATCATTTTTAGCATGCCTTTAAAATTGAAGGAATTACGGTCCTTAAAAACATGAAAAGTGGCATTACTTTCTCGAAATTCAATTTTTTCTTTTCAAAAAATTTTCAAAGTGGACTCACGTTTTCCATTTTGGAGTTGAGCAAAAAATTATTAGCTCATTTTGTAGAGCTCAAAATGCTCAAACAGAATATGACTTACTAAATTTTGCATAACTTGAAAATGTAAGGGGTTATGAAGCCCACAAATTTTCAAATCATTGTAGCTCCCTCAATTTTAGGCTTGTGCAAAATATGAATATAACTCATTCGGCAGAGCTTGAAAAGATCTACAAGAAAGTTTCAAAAAAATTTGCCCATTATCTTTTCATCATAGTTACGACGTTTTGAAACATCTACCAGGATTAATGCATTGCATTGCTCTTTCAAATCCTGGGGTCGGCAAACATGCATACACTTATGTAGTTTGGGAAGCTGAATCTCCGGTTTGAAGGCAGTGCACTGCTACAGGTACATCCTGGAATTACATAGATTATTTTAGAAAAAAGTTCCTACACAAAATCTTCAACTTTTAAAACAATAATTAAAAAAAAAAAAAAAAAAAACTAAGTAGTCGTTGGTTTACTTTTATTTATTCTTATTCAGACGAATATGGTCAAGGTGGTGCGAGCTTGATACATAAATTTGCCGACGATTTTAACGTTTGTATTGCTAAAACTATTATAATTCCGGGTTCCGGTCGCGATTGGGAATATCGTTATGCTTTGACACAACTAGAGAATTATGAAAAAGCAAAAGTGGTGATTTGTTTTTGCGAAGGAGAGGCCATTAAAAATCTCCTGAAAGCTATTAAAATGAAAGAACTTACAGGCAAATTCTTGCTAATTGGAAGGTAATGGATAAGTATACAAATGCAATGAAGATAAGAAATTGACAATTTCCATCTTTAGATTTTACTTGATAGATTAAATTTTATTTTCAGTCACACCTGGGCTGCGAGATACAATTTGGTAGAAGGTTACGAAGAACAAGCAGTAGGTAGTTTAACTCTGCAAATAAAGCCAACTGTTGTGGAAGAATTCGATGATTATTATTTAAAAAAGAACTTGACCAATAATGAAAGAAATCCGTGGTTCAGAGAATTTTGGCAGAATAAATTCAATTGTACATTAAATTCCATCTCGAATACCGGTTTAACTCCATGTATAGGTAATCACAGCTCTGCTTTGACTTTTATTAATAAAAATGAAAATATCAAAAGATAACTCTTCTCAAAGCATCGGGAATAACTTTTTGAAATGATTATTTAAGGAAACGAAGATCTGAGCAAAGATCACGTGCAAGATTCCAGAATACCTTACATTATTAAATCAATTTATACGATGGCACATAGCTTGGATAAAATGCACGCTGAGCTGTGCAAAAACGAAACATTTTGCGATGAATTTTATCCATTCAATTCATCAAATTATATGGTAAATATTGTAAAATTACGCACAAAATTTTGAAAAATCACCATCCATTCGTTATTAAAAATTTTGAATTTTTACAAGTAGGAATATTTGAAGAGAACACAGTTTATGTATAAAAACGAGCCAGTGAATTTTACATTGCATGCAAGCCCTTGGCGAACCAGGTACCTACTTATCTATAATGATTTTCCAATAATCAACTAGATCCCTAATCCACTATAGTTTATTCAACTCATATCTCATACGCAGGTACAACATATATAACTTTCAAAAACAGAAAAACGGTACCTTCCATTACGCAAAAATAGGCGAATATGACGGCAACAATGATGAATTAAGGGATCCCATATACGATGAAGACTTCTTCACATTGTTGAAATCGGGTGAAATTAAGGTGCAGTACATTGGAGGCAACACAGAACTACCAAAATCAGTCTGTTCGGAACCCTGTCCGGCTGGTCAAAGAGAAGTAGGTTGATTATAGCTAAAGAATGTAACAGCATTTGAAAAATAATGTTGAAGGTAAACTTTATACTTAGTCGAACAGTTCTGATGGGAGGCGATGTTGTTGGGAGTGCATCAAATGTGATCCGGGAGAATTTAAATTTAATGCAACGTATTGTAAGAAATGTCCTCCAAGACAAGGGCCAAATGGAAACCGAACAAGTACCTCTCTCCATACCATGCTTTCAAATATACGACGTACTGGGTGTTCCGGTAGGCGGTAGTAGTGAACCGTCTTCAAACCAGAGATGCAGCTATCCAAACTACATAAGTCTATGCATGTTTGCCGACATCATGATTTGAAGGATCAAAGCTATACATTAGTCCTGGTAGATGTTTCAAAACGTCTCAACTCGTTGATAATATAAATAGGAATTTTTTTTGAAACTTTCTTGTAGGACTTTTCAAGATCTGCAAAATAAGTTATATTCATGTTTTGCGTAACAGCGTCTGTGGTTTGAAGTCGTTGCACTACTACCGCAACACCCTGCACAGAAAACTATGATATCTAATAACTTGAAATTTTTATAGGTTGTGAAGAAGTACACTTTACTTATATTCATTGGCTAGACATAGAAGCAATTATATCTTTGTCAATCTCATTCATTGGAACCAGTCTTACAATAATAACAGCGACGATATTCATCAAGCATAGAGAAACTCCAGTAGTAAAATCATCCACCAGAGAACTCTGTTACATGATGCTGATCGGAATGATCACAGCGCATTGCACTTCTTATGCAATAATAGCTAAGCCATCGGAGATTTCATGTGCCATATTAAGGACAATGCCAGCGATCAGTTTTACCACAATATACGCAGCTTTACTTGTAAAAACGAATCGTATTGCTCGAATATTGGCAATATCCAAGAAAAAATTCCCCAATCTAAATCCTAAATTTATGTCATTGAAGGCTCAGGTCAGTTGAAAAAAATTTTTTTGACCGAAAAAATTTGAACATTGACTTAGAAATCCATTACATCTCACAGATAACAATAACATCGATTTTAATAGCCGTACAGACAGTGGTTTGTTTGGCCATGTTGATCAAAGAACCTGAATTGACAAAAGGAGAAGAATATACAGAGGGGTATCAAGTATTCAGCCGTCTTAGGTGTTCTATTAGCAAACAGGCTATCTGGATTCCATTTTCATTTGTAGCATTTTTAATAGTTATGTGCACCTGGTACGCTATCAAGACGAGAAATTTGCCGGATAATTTCAACGAAGCGAAATTTATCGGTTTTGCCATGTACGTCACGTGTATCACGTGGATCGGCTTTGGATTGGTTCATTATGGGACTAAGTTACAAGTAAGTACGTAACCCTACATTATCAAATACCTATGAAAATATGAATTTCGATAAATTGTCGTCGATAAAACAAATTATTGTTACAGGTGATTACAACTTGCATATGTGCTTCAACGAATGCCCTAGTCATTTTGATATTTTTATTTTTTCCAAAATTGTATATAATACTTTGGGTACCTGAGAAGAATACAAGGGCGAATTTCAAAACTTCTAAGAGAATTAGATGTATAATTGGAAGGGAAGATAGCAGTCGGTGTACAAACACAGGGTAAGGATCAGCTAGTAAAGCAACCCTTCTATTACGTTAGGAATTGAGTGAAAGTGAAAACTAATAGATATTTCACTTTTCAGGAACTTGATGGAAACGAATGTCAAGTATATTCCTGACATCAATAATTCTCAAAAAAGAAAATCCATATCGGAGCAATCAAAAATGAATTCTCAAAGAAGGAAATCATCGACAGTCTCAACTCAGACATGTAACTGAAATGTGGGGGGGGGGGGGGGGGGGGGGGGGGTGCAGGAGTGCATAAACCAGTTTTCCAATTTTGCAATGTGGTTTTCTTATCATAAGCATGAATTTTCTGTCCGAATTAAGGTCCTACAAAAAAAAATACCAATGTTGACAAATGCTCGAGCATTTTCTCCGCCCGGGAAATTCTCAGAATATTGAGAATATTCTCTATCATTCGGGCATATTATTTTTTTGCCTAAAGTTGGGTGAAATTATCGTAGAAATGGTCGAAAAATAAAGACGTAAATCCACAAAAGTTGTAAAAATTGTTGAAATTTGCTTTACCTAAGATCATTTAAAGTATATGATAAAAATAACCAAAAAAAACACATGAAAATCGTTAAAAATGTTGAAATTATCAAAGTGTCAACAGAATTCTTCAGAAATGTGGAAAAAAGGGCGAAAAATTTATTACAATCGTCAAACATTTTGTAAAAATACCCATAAAATCATAAAAACTGTCAAAGATCTCGTAAAAATCACTTAAAAACAAACAAAAAAAGAGAATATTCTCGACATTTTCTTTCAAAGAATATTCTCAAAAATGCTCGTGCTCGTTGAGCAAATTCTCAATGAGAATATTCTCTGTGCCAAGCCTGAAAAATACTATGAACCAAAGTTGTAAAGCATGAAATTTTCCTGCTGTAAGATGTACTTCATTTTCTTAGAATTTAAGTCACAAACGTACTGCTACTATATTGTTTTGTATCAAGTTTCAGAAAAAGTAAAGCACCTATTCGCCATTAATTATAATTATATTGCCAAATCGGCGTACTTAGATATTTTATGCGAATAAATGATAAATCAAAGTGCAAGATTTAGCCTTTGATAGTAAATTATAATTGTAATTGCATCAAAGGATTCAGCATAGAGCATAAAAGTGTTTCTGGTAGATATTAGAAAAATGTATCAAACATTTAGCAATACCTTGAAACACATCGTTTGTAGGAACAGTTCACATTGCACGAGCTATCTGATATAAATAGAAAAAGATTCGTCTATCACATTCCAGATTCGACAGATACAAAGTATACTGCCAATACCGCGGTTCAAAATATGAAGCAAAAGATAGTAACTATGGTATATTAGGTATTACAACTGGTTGAAAAACTCACCGGCTCTTCGTGAATATTGAATTCACTGTCTTCCATAGTCAGTAAACATACGATATAATTATGTAGGAAAAACACGAATCAACTGTTGCTCAATCATCAAAAACTAATATAACGCCGACACAATTACAAAAACACATAGTTTGTTGGAAAAATGCATATCTTTAGACGAACTATCTATCTGGTAATTGAAGATGGCGATTCTTCAACCAGATACCATGTTCCGAGGTTCGAATAAATATTACTATAACATAACGTACACGCATCACATTGAATAATGTTTCAAGATACACTGAAAAGTGAAAACACCGCGATTGAAATAAAACAATAGATGATTGATGACATTTTGGCTTGGCTGAAAACTCACCGATTTTTGATCATAAGTAGGGAATTCAATAGCTGATTACGAGAAACACCGAAACACCAATCAACTCCAGCTCAATAAACGAAAAGTAATATAAATCCGACGTATTTACAGACACATTTAATTACGAAAACTAACGAAAACACATCGTTCGTTGGAAAAATTCAAAATGGGGAAAATTTCAATTTCAAAACAAACTGTTCACCACTTCACAAAAAAATGCACAGTGCAAAACGCGAGTAAACAAACCACGAAATTACTATAATTACGTCAATTACCAGAATTACAGATCTGGTAAAATTCAACGAATTTTTAAAAAAATTCTATCCAGTTTTTGATTTTGATCCTAGCTATTTTCAGCAAAGCCGCAGAAAAAGTGTGGAAAATATCGAAAAGCATCACTTTTTGCTTAAATTTTGTACGTTTTATTAAATTAAAAAGTACCAAGAGTATTTCAGCCATAATATTGAATCACAATGGATGATGAAGCAGAAACGTATAAGTTATGGCGGATCAGAAAAACAGTTATGCAGGTATTTAATCAACCACTTTTTAAAGAAAACTCCATCGAAGGAGATGATAACACATTATTATTACATTATTTTTTAGTTATGCCACGACAGAGGTTATCTGGTAACACAAGATGAATTGGATCAAACACTCGAACAGTTCAAAGAACAATTTGGCGATAAACCTAGGTAAATCAGAAATATCAGAGAGATTTTAAGATTTATATTCAAATCTAATCAGAAATTCATTTGTTTCATCATTCCTATCACAGTGAAAAGCGTCCAGCCCGCGGTGATCTAATTGTATTGGTAGCACATAACGATGATCCAACAGGTACGTACAATTGCTTGTGTTTTAATATGTGTTTGACTCTATTCGGTGGAAGTTTTACAACCACCATTTCATTTCAGATCAGATGTTCGTGTTTTTCCCTGATGATGAAAAAATCGGTATTAAAACTATCAAAACATATTGTCAGCGTATGCAGGAAGAAAATATCCATAGAGCTATTATTGTTGTACAGCAAGGAATGACTCCTTCTGCGAAACAGGTTCGTATTAAAATTGTGTTTTTGTATAGTTTTCAAACGTTGCTTCATATGTGGAATATTTTTCAGTCTCTCGTCGATATGGCACCTAAATATATCCTCGAACATTTCTTAGAATCAGAGTTATTAATTAATATTACCGAACATGAACTTGTGCCCGAACATATTGTTTTAACTCCCGATGAGAAGCAAGAATTATTAACTAGATAGTAAGCAATTTTTTTTCTATCGTTGGTTACAAAATACAAGTTGATAAAATAAGTAATTTCTTAAACGAAATTTCTTTTTAGTAAACTAAAAGAAAACCAACTGATGAGAATACAAGCTGGAGATCCTGTTGCGAGGTATTTTGGATTGAAACGTGGTCAAGTATGTACCAGTATTAATTTCGTTATGTATTATTGAAAAACTGAGTTTCACGATGTTTTTTTTGCTAGGTTGTTAAGATCGTCAGATTATCCGTCACTGCTGGTCGTTACATTTCTTACAGGCTCGTGTGTTGAAGTTTTTTAAACGAAAAGCAAATTGTGTCCAGCTTTGAAAGTCTTGTGTTGAATGAGCACGAGGCGATTGCTCAATGAAGAGCCAACTGAATATAAATACTTTTGTAGATATCTTTTTTAAAATGCAGATCGTTTTAAAATACCAGTAATTTTTGTACCAAGAAAATGAAAAATAAATTCGATTTAAAAATAAGGATTTATTAGTTTGATAAGATATAAAAACAAGTACAAAGTTCAAGTTCAGCTAGACGAATACGTTGGTCATCTCAGCATTTAATGAGTAATTATACGACAATGATAAAACAATAACAAAAAGAAAAATCGAAGAACTCAACAATACCAAGTAAAAAGCGACATTTTTAATAACCAGGTATTCCCAGGAACTGAAAAGGCAAAATAGAAGACTCTACATCCTTATTTTGTAAATCTATGTTTACAATGGACATTGAAAAAAAAAAAACACAACTAGCAAGAAATACTAGATTAATCAATAGGAATACTTTTAAATGGTAAATGAAAATGAAACACTCCTTGTAATGTAAACTAACTCATACCCGAAATTACTACATATCAACAAATTGACCCTGAAGAAGTCTTTTGATAGCAAATTTAGGCAGTGAATTCTAAAGATGCACATTTTTAAATCTAATTTGATATACTGAACAAAATCACCCTAAAATTTACTTGAATTTTCGGTCAAAAATACGAGCACACGAACTTCCAGGATTAATGAAGTATCTCTCGATAAGTTTCTTAGAAGGCAGTAGAGGGTCGTCACTCATCTGTGAAATATACCACGAAATTAATCAAAATTACTCTACCGAAATGAGGATAACAAATAAGGTATCATCACCTGTTCATGATATAACGGTAACAGCTTCTCAAAAATTTTCACTCCAGCAAGGGCATCCAATGCTGCATATCTTGCAGTATCTTCTTCCAATTCGTAAGAGTTCCAATTATAAAATAATACATTATCTTTATCTAACTCAAAATGCAGTAAAGATTTGGTTAATTCTTTCAAAGATTCACTTCGACTGAACACATTACAACTTCTTGATAGATAACGAATGTCTAATCTACCAACAACCTGGCAGTTTTGAAATTTATGGTGTAACACTTTACCATCATTAAAAATACCAACACCCACTTTAATTATCTTTCGATCGCTCAGGAAATCCTAAAAAGCAAAATAATTTTATAATATTTGACATGCACCAGAAACAATCAAGTTTCTACTCGTACCAGTAGAGATGGAGGTAATTCAGCAATATAACATGTACGTATTAAAACGCAAAAACCATCAACTGCAGCAATTTGTAAGAGAGACACATCAGGTTGTTGATTTTTCTTTGTTGTAGGAATCCATTCACAATCCATTCCCACGACTGGGTAATGTTTACATCGTCTACAAAAATGAATTCAATGGTTTGTAAATCGTTATGATTAAAGAAATCATTGCCAAGCACAAAGGTAAAGATTATATAGAGAAAGAATTCTTACTTGTATATTTCATTGATGGCTTCGTCTATATCATCAGGTTCATGAATAATTCGTAATTCGGTAATTTTACAAAGTGAACCTTGGTGATTGTTTTTGTAGCTATTATACGAATAATTTCTATTCATTTTTAATTTGTTTCACGTAATTCGCATAACTATATATTGAAAAAATATTTCCAAATGTTTGGCAGTAATTTTGTTTCGAAAATGAAAAAGAATGTTTTGAAGAAAACAAACAGATGTTATATCTAATCCTGGATGAAGCAAATAGGATAAATTTTAAGAAATAGGCAATTACAGTGTTACCGGTGATAAGAAACTAAAATTTTTGACTGCAAATTTTTTTTTTAATTTTTCTGGAATAGAAGCACCAAAATTTATTGAATTAAATTAAATCGTTAGAGTGCTTGTGGATTAACTTTATAAACTTTGATCATGAATTTGAATTAATGATGGAATTTCCGAATTACAAAATAAAAGAAAACACACAGCTTCAATATAAAATTTAAAATATGAAGATTTTCAATAAAATAAAAAAGTTTTCCATTTTACAAACAGTAATAACTAATAAATCACAAACTGTGATTATGATGACGAAAGTTGAGTAAATACAAATATGAATATTGGTAACATAATCTTATTTTTTCCTCCACAACATTTATCATAACCGATTCTCCATTTCTCAAATATCAAGTTCTTCTCCAGCTGGTAAAGGAGCAAAACATTTTTCAACGTCAGCATCGCTAATATCTTGTAACGATGCCGGAGACCACTTCGGATTCTTATCTTTATCGACTAATAAAGCACGAACCCCTGAAAAGTACAAGTAAAACATAAGAAAATTATGCAGATAATTAAGAACTATTTAAATTAAAAACTATATAACGAACCTTCATAGAAATCTGATGAAATGGTTTTTTCTAAAGCAGCATGAGCTAATCTAAATTCGGTAATAAAGCAAGTACGAAGATTCTGAGAAGCACCAAGATCAATTTCTCTTTTACTTATTTTCAAAGAAGCAGGAGACATTTTGGAGAGCATTTCTAAAATATTTTTTGACCACTGAGATCCTTCGTTTTGCAACAATTCTTGGATTTGTTCCACTGATTCTCCGCCAAAGCACGAATTAATTAAATCTAAATACGGGCTCAAAGTGAAATCTTTGCTACTGATATCCACAGTAGTTTTCTTCAAAACATCTTCAATGGAATCGACATCAGCATTGACTAGTTTATCAAATAAATCCGTAATGTTATCACTAGGAATGAAATGAGTAGCAACTCCAGCTTTAACGACATCTATTCCCTTCAGTCTATAACCTGTTAAACCTAAAAATAAGCCCAATTTTCCTTGTAACCTGGGGAGAAAATAACTACCCCCAACATCCGGAAATAAACCAATGGCAGTTTCTGGCATGGCAAATAATGTCTTCTCAGTAGCAATACGATAAGGTCCATGAACAGAAATGCCAACTCCGCCTCCCATAGTTATTCCATCACATAACGATATAAATGGTTTCTTGTACATTCCTATTAAATAATCCATGGTGTATTCTTTACGGAAAAACGCAATTCCTTCTGATTTGTTTTTGGTAGCTGAGACGACATCGCCACCGGCACAAAATGCTTTTTCGCCGGCTCCTTTGACGATGACAAAAGAACGCTCGTTTTCCCATTCTTTCAGTTTGGAATAAATTGATTTGACCATGGGTTCGTTCAAGGAGTTTAAAACTCTGGGCCGGTTTAGAGTGATCACACCGACGTTATTTTTTACTTCAAATAACACTTCGTCTGAGCTCGCCGATGAGAACATTCTGAATGTAGATAGTACACGACGCGTTGAGAGAAACATGATAGCAGCGTAAAGCTGTAAAAATGAAAAAGAGGACATTTTAAGAATACTTTTTAGTTAAAATTTCAGTTGAAATATTCCGTATAAATTATCATGTTATCAGTTGGTACAGTAACAGTGAAGGATGAATTAAATGACCATATTACCTTGAATTATCCTCTAGTTGAAAGTTGAGTTTTTTCATAAAATTGTTATTAAAATTTTAATCGAATTACTAATTTTAATCTAAGCTTTTTTCAAAATTCATTAAGCTCAATTTTCGTTATCAAAAAAATCATGTTTTTTGTGAAGCTCTAAATCGCATCCCTATTTTTTTCGTCATGTTGCTCATTGCTCATTTTCGTCCTGATTCTCATGTCGACGAAGAGATGATTTAGCCCGCAAAAATAGTCGAAAAAGTTGACCTGAAAGCTTGGAATTTTTTTCAAGTTTGAATAAATTGTACAAGTGGGAAAAATGTGAAAATTCGCCAATTCGCGAAAATGATTTTCCGAAAATAACTCATAAACTATCGATCGTATCAAAAATTTCATGGCATGAAAATTAAAGGAAATTTTTTTTTCTACAATTTTGGTTATTACAAATTTTCCCGGGTAACGCTTCGTATATGAAAATTCGCCAATTCTCAAAATCGGTTTTCTGAAAATAACTCGAAAATCATAGATCGTTTTCGAAACTTATATGACATAATGAAAGAAAATTTTCTCCTCTACAATTTTAGTTATTACAAATTTCCCGGAGTAACGCTTCATTTGCGCGAAAAACCGGCAAAATTACGAAGTTGATGAATGAAAAAAATTTAAACACGAAAATTATGACGAAAATGAGAAATGAGCAATATGACAAAAAAAATAGGGTAGCGATTTAGAGCATCTTTGATTTCTGTTATCTTATCAGTGTTGTTGTTTTTAAGAAAACAAAACATGTGTCGTCCAAATAACGTTGTGATTGGTTAATTAAGTTTAAGGTCAACCTCACAGATGTTTTTTAACCAATGAATGCTCAATGTTTCGATTGATATAAAAATGCCAGTTTTTCGTTTATTTTCAAGTTTCATTGAAAGATAATTACGCATTGATTAGTGATTACTTTGGTTTTCAGTTTCAACTCTTGCGTTAAACTTTTAATTCAGTATTGTTCCTTCGTTCACAAAACGCGAGTGAAAAAGTGAAGTCGGTGAAGTGAAAATCATGAGAAATCTTTTTGCATTCGCTATTCAAGTTTAGCACAATCATTCATGATCACCTGTCTGTTGGAAAAAAGAATTTCAACCATTTGAAGAAAATTTACAAACTTTTACGCCGCAGGTGTCTGTCTCTATTACAATTTTCCTCATCGATGGTAAGTTAATAAATAATAATGATATACGTAAATTTTTGGCATAAATATTTATTGATTGATGAACACAGAAGAAGGGAGCGCGAATCTATACTATTTCCACCAACTAAATAATGAATTTTGATTAATGATGTCACTCATTTCTTTCATTTTGATGAATTCTTTATATTTTTCTTCCTCCAGCAAGTACATTTCGTCAGCTAGACAATACTGAAAGAAAGCAATCACAGTATACAGTTAATAAAAATTTAAATGGATAAGAGTAGGTATGAAAGTAATGTTTCAATTATTCATATTATCTATCGAAAGTTGGTATAAGATACTAACTGTATCGAGAGAGCTCTCGAAAACCCTCTGTTTGAATAAAGTAATATGTCTTAAAATTTCTCCTTGTGGTGAATACTTGGCTGTCATCAGAAGTCTGTTTCGAATGCCATTCAATGTTTTTACAATATTTGGTTTCATTTCATCCGAACAATTCAAAATGTTCATGTATTTATTCAGATGTTCTTCCCAAGTTTGATAGAGTGTTTGATTATCACTTTCCATGTTTACCTGCATAAAAATGAAAGATTTATTTTGCTATCGTATATATTTTCAAAGACGAATCTGCACCCTAAATTCATCAGTACCATGGGGTCGAAATCCAAGATTTGTTTCAAAAAATTATTTTCAAACTGAGGAGTATTGATTTCACCAATCGACTTGAGATGTATCTGCCATGTTGCTGGACTTCCTTCAATAAGGAATACTTCAACCAATCTTTTCGAGTTTTGCAATAAAGATCCTACTTCAATGGCAATTGGACTACTCCACGTTTCACCAACTATTGTAATCGGACCATCGGGTTGTATTTCCTGAATATCCTGCAAGAAAGATTCAGTCCCATGAATTAGCATTTTTCTCACTCTATCAGTCAAGTTTTCAATTTGAACCCTTACTTTACAAAGTTTAGATGCAATGGTGGCCAAAGAATCACATCTTTCGGCGAAAGTTGTGCAGAATGTAGGATAGTGAATATATTTCAACATAGTTTTAAGTTGATTTGCATCTGTAGCTGGTATCATGAATAGAGGATGGACTCCTCTACTTTCAGTGTACGGTTTCGATTGAGTTCCAACTTCAACAAATTGAATAGATTCAGTCGCATGGTACCCGATATTTTCCAATCCTTCGACATCGTTTGGTAAATAATTGCTGAGACGTAAGGAAAAGGAATGCCGACCTGTAGAAGTAAGATTGTTAATTTCAAATTGATGCTTTATTCTGAGGTCGGGAATTATTCATTTATTTACCTTTTTTGTTTGATTTGTCGACAAGATCGTAGAGTATTGGAGAAGTAATGGTGGTGCCTCGAGTTAAAATTGACTCGATGTGAGGTAATAGAGTTGGCAGGTTATTGATGGTTTTTTTCGAATGGATTAGCACAGATGGTAGACCCATTTTTCTTCTTTGTTCGCATTCTTTCAAACCTCCGCTTGAAAGACATACGAAATGGAATGGAGGCATAGAACGTGATGCCATGTTTATATTATGAGCTACAGTACTAGCCGGATCCTTGAAATTCAAAGGAGAGGAAATTATAGCACAAATTTTCAAGCCAACTTGCATTTATGCATATAACTACTTACCAAAGCAACAATAAAGACTGCTTCTAAAGAAGCAATATTATTGGCTTCTTTGATCAAATTCGAAGCTTCCTCAACGCTTTCGGTCTTTTTTAGAGATGTCAAAATGATCGTAGTTTTTTTCTGGGCAAGCAAACGATTTATTTGATGAGATATTTTTGTACCGAGTGAAAAGTTATCCAAAGCTACTATGAATTTCTTAGCCCCTTGACTGATCATCCATTCTAATAATTCGAACCACAGATTGCTTTTCTTACCACCGCCTGAAGAATGAATAATCATGAGATACTTTGGTTCCAAACATACTTTCGTATTTTTTTTGGGAATATTTACTGGTTCTCTGAATAACTCACCTATGATGACGTATGATCGTGTTTCGTCGAATTTCAATTTAATTTTTGAATTATTTAAATTACTCGATGTTTCTTCTTCTTTACTGATACATTTGTAAATTTTCTTCTTACTTGGCTCTGAATCATTGCTGAAATGTTTAAAATCTTTATAAGACATCAGTTGAATACAGTTTCATAAAAGATGTATTTACCTACCCTTGGTATTCTGCTGACTCATTATTATTTACAACAATTTTTGACAATGGTTGTATAAAGCCCTTTTGTAAGCCTTCTTCTATAAAATCGTGTATCAGTTTCTTTTGTTCGTAAGGCAGTTTTACAATGCTGGATATTTTATTAGGTAATACGTTGAAAATGATAGATTTTAAGAACGTATAAAGACCTAATGAAATCAAAACAGATTTTACATCCGAAATTATTTGAGTAGATGCCTATAATTAGAGAAATCGGTGTATCAATTTGATATCAATGTACTCACATAATTTGGAATCTTCAGGATAGAAATTATCTACTATATCGACATACTGGCCCAATGTTCCAATACACTCCATACAAAGATTCGTGTGATCCATGCCATTAATACCATTTACTACTATATGAGCACCTTCTCCCTTTGTTCGAAGCTTCAGCTGTATATCGTATTTGCCATCTACTCTCGAAATTATATATTTTTCGTCCAACTACGTAAAATCAAATCGAATAAAATATACAAACTATAAAAATGTCTGTTTTGCTATTTCACTATAAGCACAGCCTTACATTTGGAAACTTCTTTTTCAGTATTTCTGCTTCAGCATCATTGGCTACCGAAACATAAATAACAAAATCACGTTGCATAGCGACTATAATAGATGCTTCAGCGAAAGCCAAATTTGAGTTGACGAATACAGTACGGTCTTCTTTATAAAGTGCTAATAGAACTACGCTGTAATAAGCCTGTACAGCAAAAAAGTCAGTTAGGTACATTGCGGTACTCATGAGATATCTGGATTGCTTCATTAAGTATACCTGAGCATACAGCAATGGAATTGTTGCAGCATCCTCAAGGCTCCATGATTTTGGAATATCCCATGTCAGTAAAGGATCTGGCTTTTGAAGTGGTTCTAAAGGATTATAATAACCTAGTCCCATAACTCGTTTTCCAGAGTCTGAAATTCCTGAATACTCCAGACCATATTCGTATTCCTATAAAAAATTAATTTTGTATTCAGCAAGTTCTGAGGCCTTTATTTCATTTTTCGATTTCTGTATTTTTCATAAAATCGAACATGATGAAAATGATTTTCAATTCCATGAAGATAAAATAGTCCCAGCTTCTTAATTAATCTGTCAAGTCATGAGATGATTCCCTACAGGAGACCTAGTCAACTGCCTGCTGGCCTTCCAGTTCGTCATCTATCCTGTTTTATTTGTATGCCTACCCCATAATCGATTTAATCAGATTGTCAGTCGTCAGTCCATCCATCATTCAATATGTCTTTCATCCACACACCTACTATTTCTTCATCTCTTTTGGAACATATCATATGACTCACCATTACTCCCGAATCTTCATCTATGGAAACCTTCTGGTAATCGTAGTTCAAATACTTGATGTCAACAGTTTGAAGACTGAGAAAAATAACAAATTCAGTAGATACATACTTTGCCCCGTTAAATGTTAATTTTGATCCCCAATCAACTTACTGTAGTTCTTGTGAATTCATTAGGTCAACACTTTCAGGAACATTGTCATGATGATTTTCACATTTTAAATTTCTGTATGTTCCCCACTGATTTCCTTTGAAAATCGATACTGGCAAGTCTTGAGCGATTTGGTTTTGATATATGGGGTTATCGATTGTGAATGGAGGAGCATCGTCGTCCAAGATGTATAAAAATCTGAAGAAAAAAATCTCAAGTAATTCTTTGTTGGTACCTACTTTTCCACAATGATGCAATCGAATTCTAACCGAGTGTTTGGGTATGGTTTTTGTTTAGATAGAATAAGAGATAGATCAATTGATTCAATGGTGTTTCTTATGATAACGAAGGGTTCGTGTTTTTTGGTCATCAATTCTGGAGAAAATTTGGCCATCCAGTTGTTATCAGCCATAATTATAGGGATAGGATATTCGCTGGGTTCCACCACCTGAAAAATTTACAAGGTGAGATGCGTTGGTAATATCGATCTACTTCATAACCATTCTCGTATAGATACTTACTTTTTTATAGAAGTAAATTCCTACATCGTTGAATGTTTCACGAGTAATTTCTACGAATACATTTCTACTTTGCCAGCTGGATCTTTCATTAAGTGGTTGAACAACGAGCAAGAATAAATTCTTTAGCTTATTTCCAATCTGACTGTATATTTTGTCCGAGGTTTCAAAATTATTGACGGTTAAAAAGTAAAAATTATCTGATGAAGGTTTCGCAGTAACTTCTTTTATGGTCTGATATACGATTTTGGACTGAAAAATTAAAATTGATTCATCAGTCGATTCTATGGCTGAGGCAATGAAAGTTTTCGTGTTGAGACATACCTTATAATCAAAAATTTTGAAAACTTTTTTGATTATGGGTGCTACAGTGCCCAGAGTATCAATGACAGATAAACTAATATTGGAGTCTTGAGAGCTTGTTGATAGTCTTTCAACTGTAATTTGTAAACAGAGATTCAAGAACTCCTTGACACTCTGAAAATTTTTCAAATTAATGGTCAGATGGTGACTGGTGAGAACATTGAAATACGAATCCGATCCCATAAAATTTGATTTACTTTTAGATCAGGCTTAGCATGCGGTATGAATTGCATCTGTTCCAATTTATTATGAACTTCGTCGAGTCCTGGGAAATCTAATGTTAGAGGAGCACTCAAAAAGTTCCATAGTTCAATACCATTGCACAATAACCGTTTAGTGACGAGATCTCTATGAAACAATATTTCATCCCCTGAAAAAATGCAAGAAAAAATGATAAAATAGTTAATTGATTGACAAGTATTGATATTAGCCTCTCAAAAAGGCCACTGACCTGGTTTCAAAGCATTGAATTCGGAAGTAGAAATGAACAATCTCCTAAAGCGATATGGGAATGGTGTTTCTCTCTTTGAATTATTTTCAGAAAATAAATGAACCTTCATTAGGGAATCTATGAAGGTTACCCAATTTCCCTGCCATATAATTTTTCCAAAACAATCTGAAAAGATCATTAGAAGTTGGTGAAATGGATATAGTGTATTCACATATCTGCTATAGCTGACTTAAAGAAATTGTACGAACCAGTTTCATTGAATGAAAGCTCTTTAACATTCACAAATTCATCTTCAAGCTGATATCCAACGTTTTTCAAGTTTTTGTAAAACTCTTGCTGGCTTACTTTTATTTTCATTTGTGGCATCAAATCCTCGTTTACTGTTTGAGTCAATTTTTCGTAAGGGGTTTGGATTATTCCAGTCATAATTACTTTGCTGTTGTCGGAATCTTTTTCGTTTTCAAGCAGAACTTCAAAATTACCAGAACCTTTTTGAATCATAATTGTTATAGCTCGATGTTCTGGAAAAATATTCAATAAGTAGTCATCAATTAAACAAGTATCGATAGAAGCAATCCATGAAGCAAAAAATTGATAAGTACTAACTGTCTATGGTGATGTAAACATTCTTATGAATCTTTACATCTTCAAACACGATGTCAGAAATCCCTAGTTTTTCATTTCTCACCACCGACAACATATGCCATGCTAAATACTGTAAAAGAACAGCTGTTAGTAAAATATATACAATAGAGTGACAATATGACAGAGTAGGTCAATTCACCATGTATACTGAAGGAGGAATGATGTTTTGACCCTTTACTTTATGTGCCCTAAGGTAACGCCATTCTGAACCCTTATTGAGTCGGATTTTCATCAATTCTCGAGATAGTGGTTGATCCTTGAGAAAGTAAAAATGTCATTCAATGGTTTAAAAATATATTAGATGACCCACCCACCATAATGATATTTCATTTTATGTACCTCAAGTGGTGGAGTGGTACCCCAATCATCCATATGTTCCCAAGTTGCAAGATTTGCTATATTTGGGGTTCCTCTAGGAACTGGGAATTCAATTTTTGGGTAGAGGGCATTTACATCTGGTTGACAACCAGCGATGAATAATCTTTGAAGCAAAATAACATTTTTCAATATCTGATATTACAAGTGGCAACCCCCAAAATTTTCATTTGTCATTTCTTTGCACTTACTTTCCAATAGCTGACAACAAATAATTCACAGCACTTGGATTTTGAGATCTAAGAGTTAACGGAATATTGGTTATGGATGATTTAAGAGATCTTTTCAAAATAGCTTGAAGTAGTCCATGAGGTGCAATCTCAATGACAATAGCATTGTCTGGAATATGCTTACAGCCTTCTTCAAATAACACAGCACTGAGTAAATTATTAGTCAAGTACTCTGCGGAACAGTACTTGGCTAATGGCTTATCCCAATCTTCTTCAGGGACTGAAGTACTTATCCATTTAGAGGATCGTTCTTTTGGTTCAGGAATTGCCTGGATATGATGATCAGAATTTATTTCAAGCATTAGATACACATTTGGTTATGTAAATGAGGACATTACCTCCTTTAAACGCTTCATAAGTCCAGGTCCAGCTGGAGCTATGTGCTTTGAGTGGTATGCAATGTTAGCTACATTGACCGTCTTTGCAAATACTTTTTGTTCTTGAAGTTCTTTAACGAATTTGTCTACCAATTCGGCTGACCCAGTCAAGGTGCAGTTATCTTTTGAATTATGACAAGCAACTTCAATGCCTTCTGGTAGAGAATCTTTGATTTGATCATATCCTTTGCCTAGAATGCAGAACTGATGGTTAGATCGAGTTGGAAAATGCGAAAGTCGGAAGTTTTACCTATTGCAGCCATCATCCCTTTGATTGTTGTTACTTCTTTGGATGCCACACCCCTGGCATAAGATGCCAATACAGATTGCTCGAGGGTTAAGCAACCATCTGCATAAGCACAGCCATTTTCTCCTAGCGAATGGCCAATGATATAAT
The DNA here is from genome assembly GCA_900064475.1 of Pseudococcus longispinus. Taxonomy (NCBI): domain Eukaryota; kingdom Metazoa; phylum Arthropoda; class Insecta; order Hemiptera; family Pseudococcidae; genus Pseudococcus; species Pseudococcus longispinus. The sequence continues at coordinate 20,077 of FIZU01005106.1, forward strand.
CAGGTTTGATACCAATTGCAGTCAGCACTTCAACTAATGCTACCTAAAATTCCATCATTTGAGAATAATCAGAATCTGGCATATTGTTTGTCAATTGATTTTAGTGCATTTCTATTTTCTACCTGAATAGCAATAATTCCAACAAAGGCATTCACAATATCGTCGAACAATGTTGGATCATCGGATGTTAAAATATTGTATATGTCAACACCATTGGGTTTCAATACTTTATCACACCGTTCGATGGCGTCAGCAAAAATTGGTATGTCCAATAGACCTTTTCCCATACCATTCCACTGGGAACCCATGCCAGAAAATAAGAACCATACTGGACGATTTTCACCTCCCACAACCTACGAAGTAAAAGTTGATGCAAATTTTTTTTCTCAAAATGAACCATAAAAAAATGAAGGAAACATTACGTCGGTATCATTGATTGGGTTTGAACCAGCTGGTAAAAGGGAGTAGGCACGATACATATGACTTGGCATCGGAGTTTTGAAGATATCGTTAGTTAGAGCTACCGCATCAGTATTCAGGGGCATCGTTTCGATCTGAAGAATACACCAAAATTTGATGAATAAATCATTTTTTCGTTCTTTTCATTCAATAGTTTCAATCAAATAGCATTTATATTACTTTTTCGACAACTTCTTTAAGGTTACCTTCCGCTCGACCACACAGTAAAATCAAACGAGGTAGTTTATCATTTGGGTCAATGGTCTTTGTCCTGAAATGTTTCATTAAATCGTATAAGAAAATCAACTGCATTAAGTTTCAGGCAGTTCTGAAGAATTAGGTTAAATGTCATTAATACTTCGGATTTTGTTTGAAAACCACATGTCCAAGTGAACCAGCGATACCAAGAGTATTGACAGCTACTACTGACCCAGGCAGTTTTGTTGTTTCCTTAACAACCTAATTAGGAAACCGTAATAATAGAATACTAATCATTGCTCCAAAATTTAAATAAGACTTACCTGAAGTTTATTTTCGATTAAAGGTTTTATTTCTGGATTTGGTTTGGAAAAATTACTGTTTGGAGCAATGTATTCTGTATCAATTGCCAGTAATGCTTTCAGCACTGACATGAATCCAGCAGTGGCTTCTGTATGACCACAGTGACTTTTTACTGAACCAACCAAAAGTGGCGAGGATCTTTCTTTGCAAAAGAAATCGGATACAACATTGCATTCGAGTTTATCCATTTTCTGCGAAAATTGAATAAAAATTGTTTAAATTATCCAGAAACCTGTAATGCACCATACACGATGTCCATTGACATTTGTACATCTGCAAGAGATTGATAACTTACTTTGACTCCACATGCATCCATTTCTACATAAGAAACTTCAGAAGGTTTGACATCGCCATGCAGAGTATACATTTCCTGTAACGTGTTCTCCACCGTATCTTCTCTATATCCCATGTACGTGTACGGATTGCTACCAAAGTACAAGGATTCAGCGAATAGAATCGTAGCGTAGTTTCTTTTAGCATCTTGGGCTCGTTGTAAATAAAAACAAACTGCAGCTTCGCTTCTTCCATATCCCTCAGCTAGAAGCATACTGTGAATGATTGATTCTTTCACATAATTTAAGAAATAGTAAAGTTTTTTATGGTTACCGTCGTCGCTGAAGGCTCTGCAATTCGCATCCGGACTGAGATGTCCCATTTTCAAGTAATTCACTGAAATTTTTGGATCAATTATTGATGACGCGCAACCCACGATGGCTGCTTCGATACGTCCTGATGCTATGTTGTGATAAGCTGTGCTCAAGGCTTCTAAACCTCCTAGAACGCTTGTGTGGTAGGTGAAGCTTGGTCCTAGAGATATGTGTATTCAATTTGAAATAATGTGAAATTGGTTCTATCATCAGCAAAGAGGAAAACTACCTGTTAGATTCAAAGCAAATGATACACGATTAGATTCCATGGTTTTGGCATTCCCGATCAAGTACATTTTTCCATTGTGACCACCATAAAATCGTATACTGTCGGCTTCGTTGATACCACAAGCCATGTAGCATCCTACATTAGCTCCCAACAAAGTTGATGGATTGATTCCTGGAAAGGAAAATTAATCGGTGTTATATTTCAATCATATCTTTATTGAAATATTCGGTTTTTGGGAGTTCACTCGCCTGCATCGAATACAGCTTCAAACGAAGGTTCCAGAATTTTCCTGTTGATTACATCCGTACATTCGGCGAGGATTTTATTCACAGCAAATACCCTAGCGTCGAATCGATGCACTTGCGAGTATTTACCAGTCGCATTAGGTACGAATTCACCAACTGAAAAATACCGATGTTTTTATTGATGTTTTCTTACAGGAATTGGTGAGAATAATGGACGGGTATACCAACATTTGTATTTGTAACTCGTTGGCCATTTTCGATTATCAAGGGTTGTAGGATTTTCCTGGTTGTACAACATTTTCCTATAGGTGTTCACATCATCGCATTCGGGAAATCGGCCCGACATGCCGGATATTACTACTTCAAACTTTTCCGGCATCTTTGAATATTTTCAAAGATCGTGGATGGGTATTGAACAGTGTATTTCCAATGGATACCTATTAAAACAACAACTTGAATAATGCATTGCTATTTTGAAAAAATGAAAATCAGTTTGAGGAACCGCAAACTAGACTAATTAGGTACAAGAAGGAAGCATCTTCAGCGTTCGTAAGTAGGTGCATAATTTGCATAATAAAATATGCTAGTGTGTTGATTGAAATGTTATGCTTTCATGGTAATTTATAATGAGATTGATTATGAAACGTGACAGTCGGAGGGAATTTTAATAATGGCTTAGTTTTGATTTCTTCACTCGATTAAAAATATTTTCTAAAGTCTAGAGTTGATTTCGATAAGCTTACAGGTATACGAGTATAGGAATGAGTCCAAAACAGATTGAAATGAACTTTAAATGTTATAAATTCGAGTATTTACTGTTTAGTGCTAAACTTTTAATGGTATTTCTAAAAATATAACTTTTTTGTTCAATACTCGTAGTGTTCTTCTATTCAATGCTTCCTTTAAAATTAACGAAAATAAGAAATTTTTCAGGGGCATTATTTTTATTGATTTTTATGAAAATTTGTAAGAATTGCAACGTTTTTTTATGACATTTACCAATTTTTAGGAATAATTTCACAATTTTTACGAGATTTTCGATCATTTTTATGATCTTTTTAAATTTTTAGACGATGTTTTTATCTTTTTTCTGGTCGGTTTCCCTATTGACAATTCCCTTCAATTTTAAAATACTTATTCAAAGTCCTTAATTGGTTGCAGAAGTCATTAATCGACTTTCTAGCTGCCAAATTCTTTATTTTCCTTCTTGAAAAAAAGTTCAGAAAAGTTGTGATGAAATTTTTAAAATTATTGAGAAAGAAAAATTGAATAATTTTCAAAATTTTGATACATTAGTTTAAAAATTTGAAAAAAATGAATTAATTTGGAAGAAAATTTTGAAAAAGTTGAATAAAAAATTTGAAAACCCAAATTAAGTTTAAAAAAAAAGAAAATCAAAATGAAATGGTTAAATATTTTTATTCCTGCACAAGGTTGTTCTAGACTCATTCGTTGTTCCTTGCTGGAAGATCCAAAATGATTGTAATCTTGTAAAATTTGTTTGAAAATTTATTTAGAAGATTAAAATTTGTTACTTAATGAATAAAATGTTGGAATTTTTACTTTGAAACGTAAGCACTGAATAGGTATCCAATTGATATGCAAAATATTGTATTTTTAAAATATCATATTTTATGTTTCAAAAAATTTTTCAAAAATTGAAAAAAAAAATAATAAAAAAAATTTATAAGTGGGTACTTATGTGAGATTGGCTTCAGATAGTTGCATACCTATAAAGAGTTTTTGTCCAAGACTGAAATATTTCACCAAGAATGAGCATACAAAAAAAAAATGTATCGAAAATTATTTTTCACTCATATTTAAAATTTTCAAAAAAAAAATCAATGAACTTTTATTTCAATTATTTTCACAAATCAAAAATGAAAGAAAAACGAAATAATATTGATCAAAATTTATAGGATGAGCACCGTAAGTACATTCAAAAAGAAGTATTCTTACCTGAGAAAGCTTGCGTTGATCGAAACACCAGGTCTACTGAAACAGAATGATACTGTTAAGAATGATCTACATATATAGGCCTGATGAAGTGATGAATTAAAGAAGGATTACCTATAAATAAATAATTTCAGCAAATGGTATGTAAAATATGTTAATATTGGTCTCTCTGATTACTATGCAATGATTTGCCGTTACTTTGTTGTCAGGCCATTGACCTCTAAAAAAATGCTTCCCACTAAACCTTCGTTAGCTACGAAAAATTAATTTGGTAATAACTCTAACAATGAAATTTTTTCCATCTATTGTCGAAAAGAATGATATCGAATATGGTCGTTTGAAAATTGTTGTACGTAATTAAATAATTTTCAATGAGAATCATAATAGTGCTCGATTCATATTGTGATGATGCAATTTTTAATATGGGTAGGTAGATATCTACTCATCTACCTATTGTTAAACCCATCAACCGTCACATTTTGTAAGTAAGAAATGAATTTTTTCAGTTTTTCTATGAATTCATAGTTTGAAAAAAAAAGTTTCAAACATAGGTATTTCAATTGAGTGAGTATAGCCAGAAAAGGAATGGAGAGGAAGGTAATTGTTTTATTAAATGAGCAAGTTAACACATGTGAATTATTTTCAACTTCGAATTTCTACGTAAAATTCGATTAAAACGTTTTTGGAGCTCAAATTCCTGTTAAGAAGCTTCGCCAAAAATCAGCTAGAACAAAAACAAGAAGAAAATTCATCATAATTTTCATTCCCACAACATAATTTGTCAAAAAATTCTTACAAAACCTATTTCCTTAAAATTCATTACAAAAAATATTAAAAAATTTACAAGTTGAACGAAGCTACCCGATCGTACCCGAATCACGCCGAACTCGGCGAACTTCCTTATCACCTAAAAAACTCATATGATAATTTTCAAAATTTTATATTTCATTTCTGATTTAAACTAGGGTACTAAAATTTAACCTTTGTTAACAAATTCATCGATTTATATCCAATTTCAATCAACGGTTTCTTTTCAGTGTCATGACTAAATAATAAAGATAACCTCTCCATTATGAAAATAATCCGACAATTCTGGAGGTACATTTAGATTGATTACAGATTTTTCCTGTGTTAGAACTCAATTTATTTATTCTCGTGTATTTATTCTTTGCAGAAATTTTCGATTTGGATATTACCCAACATATCTTCAAAATTATTACTTCAAAGCAGTGGAAAATGATGAGAGTTTCGATCCGGTTGAAATACAGTGGTCGAAATACTATTTAGAAAAATACTGGCAGAAGGAATCTAGACACTGTAAAGTTCATTGGTTACATAACCTTAATAATGTCAGGTATGCAGTGTTACAGTTACCTACAAAATTTATTACATTGATTCCAATTAATCTAATGCTGTATTGTTACAGAATACCAAGCATATATGAGACATATTTCACGCCGAATAATTTATCAGATTATACAAAGTTAGAACCGAAGGAAGAATTTAAAAAGTTGAAAATTTTAGATATCGGTTGCGGAGGAGGAATATGTTCCGAAGTATTGATTTGCAATTTCGTTGAAAATAATACTTTTTGAATCAAATTCACAAATTGTATAATTTCACTAGGCTTTGGCTCGATTAAATTTTGATGTTACCGGTTTAGATCCTGATCCTCATATGATTTTTGTAGCTGAATTTCACGCCAAAGAAAATCCTGAAATGGAAGGGAAAAAACTAAAGTACGAAGGGAATTTGATTTTTACGTTCTTCGCCATTGATAATACCTATTCATAACATTCGTATTTATTTAAAGATATATTAAGTCAACTATTGAAGATTTTCATTCAAAAAATCGAGGTAAATATGACGCGATTGTGATTTCAGAAGTTTTAGAACGACTTCCTCATAGCAAAAAGCGTAAATTTTTGGAAAAATGTATCAGCTGTCTTAAAGTGAGTAAATTCCTACTAATGATGTTTTATTAATCGTAATCACCAAATGGTAAAATGAATTACTGATTTCAGATGGACGGAGATGTTTTCATCACCACTAGAAATAAAACGATTTATTCTTTCTTCAAAATTTTTGTTTTTGGGTTATCGAATAGAATGGATTTTTACCAACATGTGTGGAGCAGAGGAATCAGTCCATATTTATTAAAAACACATTTAACATCTTGTAAGATATTCGATTCGTGAAGTACTTTTTGATAACGAAACAGACGATTTTAATTGTTTTTTTGTCATCAAGGTGGCTGTGATGTAAGACGAATTCGAGGACTATTTTACGACGGACGTGACCGCTCGTTCCATTTCAGAGAAAAAGATGATGGATGGTATCTCGTTCACGCAGTCAAAAAAAGACTAATTATATGAAATTCTCGTTGTTTTGTTGTAATTTTAAAAATAAATTCGTCAAGTTTTATTGGTCAATGGTTCATCAAAGTGTGAGAACAAAATACAAATATTTGATTCACATTCGACAATGTAATAAGTATCAAAAAATTTATAATTAAAATCAAAATCAAGCGTTTGAAAAGAAAATTGATTATTTCTTTTTCTTTTTTCGTTTACGATTCGGCTCACACGATTGCTGCTCTTCCGGCACATCCATCTCCATTGGTTCAGTTTGTCCAGCAGAAGGTACGCTGAACGTAGGTATGTCAGGTTTGACCAACTTGAAGACTAATTTTTCATGCTGGACGTTACTTCGATCCAAGCTCAATTGAACGGTAACAGGATCGAACATATGGAATATGACATCTTTGTACGTTTGAGTATGGTTCTGTAACGTAAAAGTGATGATTATGTTGTAATATGTTAAACCTCGAGTTAATTAGGTATCTTACTTCGTCGTTGAATGTAAATGTCACTTCTTGTTCAACTCCTTTAGGAGGAGTCAAATATAGAGTTCCTTCTAAACCATATTTAGGTATTAAAATTTGTAGAGCGTTCTTTTTCACGTACAGTACGTAACCTTCTTCATCTTGAATCTTCTCACGGAAAAATATCTGAAAAATAACCCAAATGAAGCTTCATGTTCGGTTTTGAATGGATCAAAAATACGTATACTTACATGGGTATGTAGAGCTACAGATGCTCGACCAGCATATTGAGCCATACGATTACGATAATTCAAATTATTACAGATTTCGCTGATTTTACGTTTATTTAGCAAGTTCGGATATGTCTGCTCGGCTCCTATACATGCTGCTAATAATCTATGGACTAAAATATCAGCATATCTGCGACAGAATTATTTTATCAAATTAATATGTAGTTTTTTAAGCCAGATGAACTTGAAACAGTAATTTACCTTCGAATAGGGGAAGTAAAATGTGTATAAATTGGAGCAGCTAAACCGTAATGGTAAAAGTCTTCCTTGGTGACCATACCACTGCTGAAATATACAGCTTGTAACATACATCTAGTGGCTAAAATACGAAGCATCGTGTTGAAGTATGGATTATCGTTTTTAACAGCCAGATCCAACGATTGAGCTAATTCCTTATTGCTTGATATGTTCATATCGAATCCCTGCAACAAATAATTCAAATTTAGCTTCTTCATAATAGTTTAAAGTCCAAGCGGGAAAAAGTGCTTCATAAATCAATTTTGGTTGACTTTTTTGCGGTCCAAAAAATTAATTTGGCTTTTTGTAGGTATATGCTCAATAGTGCAGAAAATACGTACTTCGGATTTTCGCAGGGCTGGAGCCTAAAACCCTCATTTTCAAAATGGCTCCAGCCCAAAAAATTTTTTATGCTTACTTCATGTGGCCAGTGGCACAATGGGGCGCTAATGCCCCCTAAATGCGGTTTTTAGTCAAATTTGCTCATTTTTGACAAAAAAATGACTGCGTATGCACCATATCATGGGGGGGGGGGGGGGGGAGCAAAAAAATATCCGAAACATAAGTGAGTTTATTTCGCACTCATTAGGCCAAAGTTTTGAAAAACGGTAGGCACAATCGGGGGTAGATGAATTTCAAAGTTGCACCCCCCCCCCTACATTCAAGTAAAAATTAACTCCCATGTAACTTTTAAAAAGTTGATTTGCGACCTATCAAAATGGATTAAAATTTTGCCAAACATTTAAAAATCGCGACCAAATTTTTTTGGGGGGATTTTTTTGAGAATTTAAGGCCCTAAATTGAATCGATTTTTGGATATTATTGATAAAATACTGTGCGACCTATTAAAATGGATTGAAATTTCACCAAAAGTTCAAAAATCAAGACTAAAATATTGAGAAATCCGATAAAAAAATATTATCAAAGCTGATGAAATATCTAAAAGTCAAATTGTGAAACAATATAATTTTTTTTTAAATCGAAAAGTGAAAAATTTCTGGAATTTGCAAAGTTTAATCCTCAAAAATTGACCGAAAAAAAATTTGCTCGTAATTTTTGAATTTTTGGCGAAATTTTAACCTATTTTTATAGGTTGCACAGTATTTTTTCAATAATATCCAAAAATTGACACTTTCAGGACTTTAAATTCTCAAAAATTGCTCAAAATAATTTTTGGTCGCAATTTTTGAATTTTTGGCGAAATTTTAACCCATTTTAATAGGTCGCACAGTATTTTTTTAATAATATTCAAAACTTGACTCATTTTAGGGCTTCAAATTTTCAAAAATTGTTCAAAAAATTATTTTTTGTCATTTTTGAATTTTTGGCGAAATTTTAACCTATTTCCATAGGTCGCACAGTATTTTTTCAATAATATCCAAAAATTGACTCTTTCAGGACTTTAAATTCTCAAAAATTGCTCAAAATAATTTTTGGTCACAATTTTTGAATTTTTGGCGAAATTTTAACCCATTTTAATAGGTCACACCATATTTTTTCAATAATATTAAAAAATTTACTCATTTCAGGGCTTCAAATTTTCAAAAATTGTTCAAAAAAAATTTTGGTAGTGATTTTTGAATTTTTGATAAAATTTTAACCCCTTTTAATAGGTCACACGGTATTTTTTCAGTAATATTCAAAAATTGACTCTTTCAGAACTTTAAATTCTCAAAAATTGTTCAAAAAAATTTTTGGTAGCGATTTTTGAATTTATGGTAAAATTTCAACTCATTTTAATAGGTCGCACGGTATTTTTTCAATAAAATTCAAAAATTGATTTATTTTAGGTCTTCAAATTTTCAAAAATTGCTCAAAATTTTTTTTTCGTTATTTTTGAATTTTTGGCGAAATTTTAACCTATTTCAATAGGTCGCACAGTAATTTTTCGATAATATCCAAAAATTGATTCACTTTAGGGCCTCAAACTCTCAAAAAAAGACCTTATATATCCTCTCAGAGATGTTATCACTTACTAGTTGACTGGCGACTTTAATCAATGGATCGAAATTCGATACAGGAGGAGTAGGATGACGACGTAGCACAGCATATTCCGGGAACTCTTGATAGATTTTTTCAGCTACCGAGACATTGGCCAACAACATGAATTCTTCGACCATAGAATTAGTCTCTCGAATTTTCTTCGCTTGAACTTCAATTGGGTCGTGAGTTTCGCTATCTATGTAGAATCGAATCTCCGGTGATGCGAGAACCAAAGCTCTAAAAAACAGAATCGTTCGTTTAATTCGGTTTTGTACAGGAATAAAAATGCAAGCTGAACTAACCCATTGTCGATTCTTCGTTTTTTCAATATCTTCGCTAATTTATTCAATCCTCGTAGAGATTTTGCGATAATATCATTCTTCTTTGAATCGTCAATGATGAGTTGAGCTTCTTCGTAAGTAAACGCGGCTCTCGAACGAATAATACTTTTACAAAATCGAGTTTTGACAATTTTAGCGTCATCGGTGACTTCCCAAATGCAGGAAAATGCGAATCTTTCCTCGTTACCACGTAAAGAACATAAATTCGAGCTGAGTAATTCTAAATCAGAAGTAAAATTAAGAAAAATGGGTATTTTGAGGTAGTTTATTGATAATCTGGTTTATTTACCGGGCACCATGTCGATACGTTTATCAACTAGGTAAACTGTCGTGGCTCTGAGAGCAGCTTCTTCGTCTATAGCTGTGCCAGGGCGAATGAAATGCGAAACATCGGCAATATGGACACCAACTTCGTAATTACCGTTGTCCAATAATACGCAATGTAAAGCGTCGTCGATATCTGTACATCCGGGTGGATCAACGGAGCAAATATCGATATGTCGGAGGTCCTCTCGTTTGGCAACATCCTGTAAATAACATGAAGTGATGAGAAATCAATGGGAAAATGCATATGAGAATTTGAAGCAGACTTACATCGTCGGTAATAATCCATGGTAATTTTGGAAGGCAACTTTTTACTCTATCTGAGAAGTCACTATGGGGTACATCGTGTTCTAAAAGTAATACTTCGTTTTCGGTGGCTTTGTCTCCTATTTTGCCTAAGGCTCTCACAAAATGACCCTAATGAAAGCAAAAAATTATATAAATTGAAATTTCAAATAATATAAATGTAGAAATTGTTGATTGTAATCTTACTGAAGGATATCTGGAATAACGAGACCACGAATCGATAGCAACTATGATACGTTGAGACATTAAAGTAGCTGCTTGTCTCGTTTCAATTCGTATTTTAGGAATTTTTCGTTCTGCCGGAACGAAAATGTGCCTCACTGACTGTAAAAAAATAAAACTTTGTTAGGCAACGAAGGAATGCCATGAAAGATAGAGGATTTTTCAGCTTACATTCGGTAAAGTACTTTCTTGAAGAATGCCACAGTATTGCCTCCATTTTCGTCTAATGATACCGACAATTTTACCTGTCGGAGTTGTTTCTTTTATATCGGTTGTTTTTACTTCGATTTCTAATAATTCGTTGTCTGCAAATCAAATTCATTTTCAAAGATTATTTTCATCAAGAAGAAGAACTCTGATTCAGAATATTATCAAAATTACCATTTTCCATGGTGGTATTATCATCCAAAACAATATCTGAAGGAGCAGACCACTGATCTTTAGGTAATAATTGAACAGCAACCACATCACCATCCACAGCACGATTTAATCCAGAATAACCTTGAACCAGAATCTGAAAAAAATCATAATTTTTTTCAAGTTGAAGTTCAACAGCACTGGTTTTCTATTTACTCACTGGTTTTTCGTATCCTTCTACGTTCACTTGACCTTCCAGAAAATTATCCCTGGAAGCTTGAAAAGAGCCTTGTAAAATTTTCCCTGTTTTGATTCCATCGTGGATTTGAGTTGGTGTCAAATGACACGGAAATAATTCTTTAGAGTTGTCATCGAACGAAAAATCAATTTTCGAGATCTTGTCTTCTACTCCTTTGGAATCGTGAAGACAATTGACGTAATCCTCGACTAGAATAACACAATTTCATTATTTCACTGAGATAGTTTCTCGTATCATGTAAAATTCAATTTCATACTAGAAGCAGCGAAAAGTCCATCTTTCGTGGCTTTTTCTTTATTTGCGGCATCATCAGTCAGTAATACAACTCGAAGTCTCTTTTTGTGAGATATTTCGGGATTGATTTCTTTCAAATGTTTATCGTACCATAATGCAGCTACTCTTATAGCTCTGTCATTTCTATCATTGGCACTTTCGCCAGGCTCTCGTTCGATGTATGTATCCCTAAAGTTGAAAAGTAAATAGATATTAGGAAAAAGTTGACGATTTTAGTGTTTTTTCAAAAACTTACTTATGATGTTCGTTCACAAATACGTAAAACTTCCTGTTAGTATTAGAAATAAGATCTTTCAAACGTTTGTAAACCGTTGTACTGCGATGTTTCACTTCTTCTAGAACGGTTTGCAGAATAATAATATTTTGCAGTACGTCTGCCTCTAAAACGTCGATCTGAGGATAACACGAATAATTAATTCAATGTCCACGTACTCATCAAAAAAATACTAGAACTGACCTGATGAAGAACGACATTTGTATCTAAGACAAGATAATGAGGATTTTTGTACGCTTTGCTAATATTGCTCGGTGGTTTATCTTCCAAAACGGCATATTCGTTGATTTCGAGGCAGCTATTGCAAGCGAATGATCCGCATCCTATATCATCTCTCAGGTAATGTTCACGAACAATCTGAAGATAGACATTTAATATTAAAAATAATGAAATGATTTGAAATCGTTGTGAAAAACACAACTATTTACTTTCAAAATATTTCCTCGCTTGGTCTTCTTTAAAAATATTTTTGAAGTCAGCATCGTTTGGCGGGTATTTTCAAATGATATTTAAGTAAATCATGTTCAAATATAAAGAAATAACTTCTATAAAATTGACAATAAACGACAAAAAGTTGGAAAATACATAAAATGCACGTGAATTTTTTCAAAATTTGTCACCCGGTTCTCGCTTATCAGTTATGATGTGATAAAACAGAGTCAGTGTTGTTAAAATTAAAAATTTTCATTTTAAATTATTTTTGGACATTTTTATGTCATTTCATTGGCAACACTGTTCAGCTACCTACCTATTAAAAATGACCTACTTACTGGATTTTTCATTGAAAAATTATCCAGTTGTTTTCGTACAACTCCTTATTTTTTTCGTTTGTTTTCATTTTCACTTTTCAATTTTCAATTTTTTTTTTCGAAGTTTTTCGTTTTTTTCACCATTTCTTATATGAAAATATTCTTTAATTTGATGAAATCTGAAGCTAATTCAAGTAATTGTTATTCTTTACGTTGTGGTAACTACAAAAAACGACGCTTTCTATAATTTCCATACAAATGTATCCACAAGAGTATGTCGACAACCGAAGGGTAACACGCTCGTAGATTAATTTCTTCCCAACGTTTCAGTTTTCTTGCGTAATGACGACTTTGTAGCACGACAAAATGAAAAACCACCCTTATTCTATCAATCTATCCAAAGTTTGTCGACTTTGCTTCATAGAAAAGACTGATCTATCTCCAATTTTTGACAACACAAGCATTCCTGACCTACCGCTCAAAATTAAACAATGCGTTTCAGTCGAAGTGAGTTTTTATTCCAATAACTTCCTAATATTATGCCAATATTTGCGATATTTATTACATTTTCTGCCCAGATATCGAACGACGATCAACTACCGGACCAAATATGCGACGATTGTTTCAAAGAAATCAGCAACTGGGTGAATTTCAAGCAAAGATGTAACGAAGCTGACGCCGATTTGAAAGATTACGTGCAAAATGCCCAAGTTAAAGAAGAATCAGGCGAGGTAAGCTAAATTTCCATTTAAATTCTCGAACCCATCCTCGTCAAGTCCCACGTACTGTATTAGAGAGCTTGTATTACCTAACGCACAAGATTGGAATTTCAAATGAGCCGTAAAAATAGTGGAGATTCACACTCGTAGGTTGTTTTTAAATTACAGGAAGAAGATAACGTAAAAAACACCGATTCGTACGATTCTGATAACCAGATACTAGTAAATATACTCTTATCGGACGAAAGCGAATCTGATAAATCTGTGCAGAAATCCGGTAAAAAATCCACACGTACTAAGAAATACCAAACAAAGCAAGAACGCCGAGCTCTATACCGCCAGAAATACAACCAGTATCAGCGCAAAAACTACCCATGTGACATATGCGACAAAAAATTCACCAGATTTTGCGATCTATTCAACCACGATAAAATGGATCACGAGAATTTACCACGTAACAGTATGTGCAACGTTTGCGGCAAATTATTCGTATCCGAGAATCGTGTATCTATCCATAAAAGTCGTTACCATTGCGAGAAACCATTCACTTGCGACATTTGCGAAAAGAAATTCCTCACCAAGCGAACCTTACAGAAACATATGATTATACATAACAAATCCTTCACGTGCCCGTACTGTAGCCTATCAACGTCTTCCAATTCCAGTTTAATCGAACATATTAGAGTTCACACGCGAGAAAAACCTTACACATGTGACGAATGTGGCAACTCGTATATATCTCAGCAAGGCTTAAACTCGCATAAAAAAACACACTCTTCGGAGAAACTATTCATGTGTGATATCTGTGGTTACTCGGCTAGGAATCAAAGTTCTATTTATATTCATAAAGGATCCCACAGCAATGTTAAGCCTTTCATTTGCGAAACGTGTGGAAAAGCGTTTAAAAGTAAGATTCGCTTAAATGAGCACCACCGCAGGCACACGGCGGTCAAACGATTTACCTGCGATACGTGTAATATTAGTTTTAGACAGAATTACCAGTTGATTAAACATTACAGAGTACATTCGGGCGAGAAACCCTATACTTGCGATATATGTAACAAAAGTTTCGCCAGAAGTGATAGTTTAAAGGAGCATAAACGTATTCATACCGGAGAGAAAAGGTATACTTGCGAAGTTTGCCTCAAAGCTTTCTCGTTTTTGAAACCGTACAAAACGCATAAGTGTATTACCAACATATAATATCCTATTGTGATTCATCACGTCGTCGTTCATCTAGTCGCTGTAGCTAGAAGTACTAACAATGGTTCTTGCCCAGTTTTTTATAGTATTAGATACAACACTATTTTATTTTTTCTAAATCGATAATGAAATGTTTAAGTATGTGAAGTGGAAACTCGTTTTTTCATCGAAATGTAAAAACCTCAAAGGAGAAAAGGGGTGATTTCTAAAAAAATTTTGAATCGAATTTTGAAAAAAAATTTATAATGACTTTCTCCTTTCACCTCTCCAAAAAAACTCAAAATTTGAGAAAAATTGAAAATATTAATTTTTACATATTGCAATGAGCTATTGCTTCGTATTTTTCATACGCAGCCCCCTCCCCCACTTTCTCAATACGTCACAATATTTTTTAATTTCGAACATTTTAACGTTCACCCTTTTTTTTCTAAAATTCAAAATCTTGGTTAATTTTCACTCGAGTTTCTACCGCAGCTTTTTTTTTATATTGATAGAAATGATCTCGTAATATGTTTAATTGAATTAAATGTTCAGAAATATTCGTAATGTGTATTTTTTTCGTAAAGAGCATATCAGGGTAAAAATGCTGAATCGACTTTTGGCTGGGATTTTTGAACTTTCTAGCGGTAGTTGGTCCTTATGGTCTAAAAATTCGCTGGTAAAAATTTTGGCCCCCTATCTCACCCCTAACTTCTCATTTCGCCCGAAATTCCGATTTCTCTTATAAATTTCTGTATTCTGAAATTCCCAACCGAATTTTTTCAAACTTGCAGCAATGATGGACCATACCAAGGGCCATCTTTGAAAATTTTTTCAATTTTTTTCGAATCTTCTTTCGTACTGTCGAATCTTCTTTCGTACTGAAATCTGAGTTTTAAGACTTCAGTGTAATATCTGCACATTGTTTCAGATCTACCAATAAAATTTCGATATGTATTATGTACTATACCTATATGTACAACATATATTTTTTTCAGAATTTTTTAATA
>FIZU01005111.1:0-11246 GCA_900064475.1 Pseudococcus longispinus
CAAGCTAATTAGCTAATTACCAATAGGTAATTTAGTAATTCAATTCAATTCAATTTAATTCAATTCAAAAAGAACGATTTGCAAATTTTAAAAACTAAATTCTAAATTTCAATTTATTTTCAACTCAAAACAAAAGCAAAACCCTCTTGCAATGAGCGAATAGCTCATAGCTTGTCACATTTTGAAATGGGTTTTCTGAAAATTCAATCATTTTGTACAATATTTCATTAATTGAGACTATATTTTTCATAATGTTCATGAAAATTCCCATATGTAATTTGTAATTTAATCTTTATAGATCTTTATAAATCTTTATAGATTTTTATAAATTTATAAATTTTTTAATTAAATTACGATAAATTATATATTAATCTATATTTTACTGGCGGAATTGTTTCTCATGTTTGGGGAAATAACTCTTGAAAATTATTTCAAAAAATCAATTTATTTGAAAGAAATTATCTACTAAAGTAAACCATTAATTACGATCCCCAGTTGAATCCTTAATTCACTACGATGGTAATGCTGTCGAAAAAAAAATGAGTTTCAAGGGTTCAGTTATTTTTTCCTTTTCAGATCTTTAAATATTAATCCTTTGGCGGAAAATGACGTCCCCTATTAATTTCGATGGACGTTTATAACAAGGGAACAAATGTATTTCCAATTTCGACATCTTTTCGTTATCTACCTATTATAATTTCAAAGCTGTGTCATCTTTTATAGTCAGAATACGTTTGTCTTTGGCAATCACATGTTGGCCTTTCTGTAGTCTAAAATAGCTCCAGTTTATTCGCAATATTCGCTCGTTTTTATAAAACTTCATCAAAATCTGTTCGTCGAACAAAACCTATTGTAATATAGTTCACGATGACAATTTTGCGAAATTGGATCCTTCTTTGTTAATAAAATTGCCTATCTATCTATATTTCCTATTCGTGCGATCATCTTCTAATACACATCACGTGTGCTCGTTGTGTATACCGTACACTTGGGCGTAATAAGTTGCTTTCCGAGTAACCAAACTCTTGTTAGTCATGCGATGCTATATGGAACACCCTAACACTGTATATTAAATCAATTATTATAACTCCGTTTGCTCACACTCTTTTTAAAACAAAAGTGAGAATAAGTCTCTTGTTAATTACAACAGGAAACGAATCGATTCCTTAGGAACCCAAACACCGAACTTTTCTCATCAGCCAATGTCACTTGGCAAACGACCCGAGACGCGAATTTCGCACATTCCTCGGACGCCGTCTTGCCTCGCCTGGCTTGCAAACGACCACACAACCAGAACGACTTTTATTATACTGGATACCACTCGATCACACGCATTAATTACCATTCATTCGCTCCATTAGATCAGACCGCCGTCGCACTCGCGCCGTATCACGATCGCGAGCCATCGTCGCTATACACTTTCTTAATTGAGCCCTATTCACCGTTCGATAAAAATAATTCATTAATGAATTAAAATATTAGTCGTCGTTGGCAGGTAATAAAATCACCATTTTGAACATGGTGAAGGTAATCTGTTCCTTGGCAGAAGGGAGATGGTAAATTGGAATTTTCATTCGGAATTTTTCGCATTGTCGAACATTCACGCGGAAATATCGAATGATTTGCAATAAAAACACGTGTGCTGAGAGGTTTTTGTATTTTGGGAGGAGGGGCGAAATACTTCGAAAACCACGTGCACCTTATGGATCCCTGAACAGGGTGTCGATAAATATGAGTATACCTTTTGGGGAAAAAAATCAAATCAGTTAATTATTCGAATCGTTAAAAAATTCCAAATTGTAATTTTCTCGAACAAAAGGAATGTCTGCGAGAATTTCAGGGTTCAGATTCGCTAGGAAGTGGTGATGATGAAGGTATTGGAGGCGATACATCCTTCACGTTTTTTTTCAACTCCGCTTCTACGATTTTTAACCCGTCCTCATAGGCAGACTCCGTTTTAAATCCATATCGTTTGTACCGCGCATCCAAAATAGTAGATAATCTTGCCACTGTTCGATCCTCATATAAATTTAGTTTTCCTCTCATGTACCGACGAATGTCTGCCAAAAGTATGAACGACGGATCTCTTATTAGTTTATTTTCGACATCATTCAACTGAAGAAGTCTGACATAATGTCTGAAAATCAATTTTTCAACTTGAAAAAATATAAATTGTCTGACAATATGTCTAAAAGTCAGCATTGTCTCTGAAATTTTCCAAGTTCAAAAAGTCAATGGAAATCTGAAAAATTGTCTAAGTTCAAAAGAGTCTGACATAAAAATTTTCGAAGAGCAAAAAATTCTGACAAAATGTAAAAATCAGCATTGTCTCTGAAATTTTCCAAGTCAGAAAGTCAATGGAAATTCGAAAATTTTTCCAAGTCAAAAAATTCTGGCAAAATGTCTAAAAGTCGTCGTCAACCACTTTGGAAAACTTTTAATAAATCGAACGAGTTTGAATTGGCAGTACCGCATTGGAGAACGACTTCGGGATATCTGTGCTTAATTACAGCGAGGAAGTTATCAATCCCATCTTCTTCACGTTGTTTTCTTTTTGCGGCCGCCGAACCTTTTTCGTATAACATAGTTCGCTTATAAAGGCCATCAAACCGATTAATAAAATTTTGTACCGATTCATCCGATTCCATCTTTATGGAAGAAAATTGGTGTTTTACTGCAAACCGCGCTTGTTTAAACGAAAAATGGGCAGTAAAAGGCTGAATTAGTTTTCTGACAAAATGTCTAAAAATCAGCATTATCTCTGAAATTTCCCAAGTTCAAAAAGTCAATGGAAATCTGAAAATTTTTCCAAGTCCAAAAAAGTCTGACATAATGTCTAAAAGTCATCGTGACAGAATTTCGTCAGTTTTTTCGCGATATTACCCGTAGCAAAAGCATATCCAATGCTAAAATGTGGATTTTGAGGGAGAAGCACCGCTCCGAATTTCGGAAATCTTTTCTCCAAATTTATCCGAGAAACTGCCATATTTTTGTCTCATCTGACTGGACCATGGAATTGACAAATATAAGCTTGAATTGATTAAATTTACGTAGTTGAACTGGTCTTAACACTAATTAACCCATGAACAACTATTAACTGATGAAAATGGAAGATGATAGCGCGAATAGTGATGAAAATTTACTAAGGTAAACGTATACTTATAAAAACGAGCAACTTTCGAAGAAAACCCACTCTTAGCCCGAAGTAGGTAAATACGTTTACCTATTTACCTACGTGCAACTAGAACGTACGACGACACGCAATTATCATATAAAAAAAATCAGCATAGGTACCGACACGAAGCAGCCATACAGGTATATCGTCGACCAGAAAATGTCAAATTTGAGATTTTTCGTTATCCTAACGCATCATCTACTGTACATACTTCCTTTCACCGTCGCATAGACATATTTACCTTTAATAAGCCTATTTTTCAGCCGCGTGTTCGATACACGTAAATTACACGCGGTTCTATTTACCGAATGACACATATACATATATGTATTTTAATATTTTATCATATAATGTATCGGATTACAATCGTATAAATAAGGCACGACTGTAATACGGCGTGAATTGAGCGAACATTGTCGCCACCATTCCGTATTTACTTTCATCTCGACTCGCAGAGCCGCGCGACCAACTTGAAAACGAGTGATAGCTTATTACGCGATTACCCACCATCGATAGCAGTACTTGTTTGATATCTTTCAGGTCAATATGAAATCACCTCGATTCTGCACAATGTACCTAGATTTACCTATTTGTATAAATACAACTACGTTTAGCAATTTCGCTCATCGTTTGATGATGAATATTATAGATGGAAAAAAGTAGATAGCTATGACGACGACGACTCCTCGGAACTGAATGCTTTGCTCCTTGAACACCAATTGGGTCTTCCTTTTTTCGCTCAGGAAACGCGTACCGGTTTCAAAGACATCCATCCGTATTTTCACATTATCCTTTTCGACCCTGACAATTTCCACCCCACGGATTGGGCAGTGACATTTTTCGATCATTTACATAATGCATTAGGGTGGAGCGCGTAAAAAATCATATCTTGGATTTTGACGAAATTCAAAGTGGAGGTTCATTTTGAATTAAAAACTTTCCAGAATTTTTTTTAGCTACCTAGCTCAAAAGAGGGTGAAGCAAGGGGTCCTCAAAGTGGGGTCACGTTTGTAAAAAAAAATAAAACACGGTTTTTTGACACTTTAAGGAAGTACCATCAGCTTGGTTCCTCGAGCACAACCCTGAAAAGTTGCAATTTGAGTTTCTATTCGTCCCTAGACTATTGAACTTGAAATTGGATAAATCTTTTCCTACTCTACCAGAGGGTTGAAAAGTTACAGATGGCTGAAAAATCTAAATATTGGTGAAAATCAATATCTTACGAAAATTGAAAGTTGGCCGCACTGCAATGAAAAATTTACAATTTTGAAATCAAAATAATTTTTGCATCGATAGGAACTCTTTAGCTTCGATTTTGGTACCAAGCAAAGAGTATTTTATTTTCCTGAAGATTGAAAATCTAGATTTTTCAGCAATTTGCAACTTTTCGATCCCGTGGTAGGGTATGCAAAAAATTGCAATTTTTTAGGCTTGTGTCCGGGGCACCACGCAGCTGGTACTACCCTGAAGTGGCAAAAAACCACGTTTTTTTCAAAAGTGACTCCACTTTGAGGACCCCTACCTCCGCTCCCGTTGAGCTAGGAAGCTGAACTTTTTTCTGGAATGTCTTCAACTCGAAATGAACCACCTGTTTGAGTTTGGTCAATTTTCCAAATCGGTTCATTCTCGTCTGCTATCGCCTGTTCATAGGTATTAGGTGTTCCTACTTGAACGAAGTATGCTACTGGATTACTATACCTTTCGGTCTCTTTTCGTTCACGTTTTGGTCTACTAGAAATATCCTCTTCTTCAAGTATCGAGCTTGAATCAATTTCATTCGTATTTTCACTCGTACTTTCTTCATCTTCGCTGTCTAGGTATACAATACGATTCTTTGAGGGGTCAATGAACTAGACAGGGTTCGACCCCACAAATCTGAATATCAAGCAATTCTTCAACCGTCCTTGAAATCATCGATGGTCATGCCTTGTTCGCATGTAGAACTATCTTCTCTGTGCATCTCAAGGCAGTTTGCGTTATTTGGCGTACCCACCAAGACTCAAAAGAAAATTCGTTTTTGAAATAAAAGCTCAATTTTATACCACGAATACGATATGGCGATGGTTGCTTCGAAGAATATGCGCCAAGATAATATGTAAAGATTTGTTGCAGAAGGTCGAAAAACGAATGTATTTTTATCGCGATTATTCATAGCTCGGTGATTGGTGTCGTCGTCGTATACCTGTATAATGTTAAATTGAAATTACTCGCCGTCGCCGACAAGACTCTATTGTAACTGGTTACCAGGTTTTTTTTTCTGGTGACAATGTGTCGTTTCGTTGGTATTTACTTATTCTAATTGAGTACAGAACGGCGAACACGTTTGCGTCATTGATTCGTGTATCGAAAAACGCTACGTTGCGAAAAGAAATCACTCGTACATGGATTGTGATGAATGATGGAAATATTTCCGTTATGAGAGAACAAAACTCTCGTGTGTATGAGATTGATTATTTGAACACGATTTTCGAACGATGATTTAATTATTTGATGATCGTGGATCGGTATATCTTGCTTATACTCGAACGAATCTCGGTGACGTAATCGGATTAAATTTTAATCTGTGGTGAAAATTTGAATTTCTTTTACTGATCTTTGTGGTGGAGTTGAATAAACTTCGGATTTGTCACTGTCTGGGTAAGCATTCGCCAGACGTGACCAATACCCCATTGTAAAATTGCTAGAAAGAATTCCAAATTAACGTGATAATTAGTGAAGTCAGATTCTCAAACATACTAAAACAGTGTGCAGCAGAAACAACCCCAAAAGTTCTATCATAAATTTTCAAATAATTTAAGATCTTCCAAAGAAATTCAATCGATCACATAAAATAGATGATAAATATTCCAAATTGAGTCAGTAATTTGTCGCGATCTCCGTGCCGGGTGAATAAGTAAAAATGTTCGAGATATCTTTTCCATTTTATGTTCTCGTTTTTCGGTTTCGATTTTCCAAATTTTATTCCCCTCCAACATCGATGGCTGCAAGAAGCGATCTCGTGTGCTTTGCGGGAGTGCAAGGAACGAACGTATTCGATAATTCTCCGCGTGGAGCCTTCGGAAAAAATTAATGGTCGCAATGACTGGTGAAATTTTTCAACTTAATGCGCACGCTTTATGCTAGGATATTTTAAATTATCGTAAAAATTACGGAAGTAGATCTGTATGTAAGAAATCGTGTCGTTAGAAGAGGTAATAAGCTGTTTTAGAGCTTCTACAAGTGACAGTATACGAGTAGGTACTAGGTATACGGGTCTTATTCTCATAGTTACCGAGTACCTATCATTTATGTCAAAAATAGAGAAAAATGGAAAGGAAATTACCAATCTCGATATCGTAACTTGACCAAATTACAATAACGTAAGATATTATAATTTTGCTCCGTACGTTCTTTTGACATTTTATTTTTTTTCTTCGATCTTCCTTCGCTTTGCACTGAAATAGACTGTTTTTTTTTGTACTGAAACGGATTTCTCATTAACGTATATTTCAACGTTGGAATGCAGTCAATTTCATAGACCCACCTGTCTCTAACGTGGCTTTTCCCATATAAGATACCTTTCATGGTTGCAGTCGATTTCATTTTTAAAAATATTTTTACAAATTTTATTCATCCAGTAATCCGCCTGTCTGTAGTTCTTCAGCAATTCTTTTTCATACAGTGGGCACACGGCATCGATTACGTTGAAATCCAAACTTTTCCCTTTCACCGCCCACCGCATCACTTCCAACTGCATTATTCCGCAATCTTTAAAGTCTGACTTCATGTTGCCCTCAATGCGGGCCATTTGTTGTGGGGTGGGCTGGAAACAAAAAAAAATTGGCGAATGTGATCTTATGAACACAGTAACCTTTGACTCTTGATATGCTTATGGGATATCCGAGTTTGAAAGTTTTCAAATCAAATTTAACTGCTTCTCTTTTTTCTACTTCTTGAAGTGCAGTTTCGAGCAGTCTTGCGGTGTCTAAAGCATATTTTTTGAAATTTTCAATGTCCAGCTCCGGGCCAGAATTGATGACGGCCAAGATATTTCTAAATCTTTCGATCAGATTCTCGTCAACGCCGGTAATTTCGGCATTTTTTTGAAATTTTTGAAAAATCTTCGGGCAGTATTTCCATCGTTTGTTGTGCCTTTACCTGTAAAAAAATAATTAGAATGATTTACTCGAGATTCAAATATCACAAAAAATTCGTAATACGAACGTTCAGGTACAAAAACTATAAAAATACTGCAACAATTCAAGTACAAAAACGCAAAAAATACAACAAAACATATAGGTACTTTCTTAAATTCTTACAAATAAACCGTACGAAAGAAACAAATGAACCAATCTAAGACTACAAAGTCGGTAACAAAAAACTTTGGGAAACGAAGATATTCGGTACTTATTATCACCTACAGAACGTATTATAGTAAACACCCTTCATAAATTTGAAATTTATTAAAAAATCCACTAGGGCGAGAAAACGAAGAGAAAGTAATCGGCCCTAAATTGACAGGAACAACCCGGCGGTAGAACAACGCGATGTCGTAAATGCCAGTTCGGCGAATTCTGTCGGAAATGGTCGTAAACGCGAAAAGATCGCATGATGGAAAGGCATGCGCTCAGTCGACGTCGTTCAGAAGTCGATCTTCTTCATTGTCGCCTGTTGGTAGGTTTTCGTCAGGAATCTGCTCTTCGCCGAATTTCTGGACATCGTCGTCGTCGACGAATCCATTGTCCGGATTCTGAGCAACCTCGGCCTGCTTCACCTTCGGCTTGCAATGACAGCTTTCAATTGTCCCAGTATTAGGGTTTTCAACATCCGAACGGGTTGCGTTTTTCGCCTAGATCCAGTGGGGGAAAACAAATAAACAAACATACAAACTCTACCTGATTATCATTATCAACATTCGATCTTTTCATTTGTTTTTTAGTTTCATTTCATTATTATCCATTTTAATAATAATTTAATGATTTTAAATTATTTTCAATCGAAGTTATTTGTATAAAATCATATTCGTTTCTACTTTATTTCAACAATCGGATAAAAATTTTAAAAAATGGTGAAGTGTTGCACTGTGTTCGGTTGTAAAAGCCTGGGTTCTGATCGGGATGTGAAATTTTTTAATTTTCCAAAACCGAAGGGTATAAATATTGAACGAAACGAAAAGGTGCTAATTTTAATGAATGTCGTGTTTCTTATCAAGCCTGAAACGAAATAGTTGAACGCCTCAAGTGATTTATGGTCTTGGAATTGTTCATATGTGTAAAAACTTTGGTTCAGAATAAAGTACTGATAAATATCTACCATCTGCTTAAACGGACCATCGGCAGAATCAAATGAATCGATGCTTGAGCTTTCAAAAAAATGGCTCAGCAAATAAGGATCAAACGTATAATGACAAATTTTATAACTCGCTGCAGTACCTCTTGAACACTTCATCGTCTTTAATCTCGGTTGCAATTATAGACAACATATTTAATTTTCAACTTTCTACATTTCACTTTGCTTAAAAAAAACGTAAAAACACTTATCAAGTTATCACAACATTTCTGTTTATTTTCCCCTACTGGTGTACGGCGTGGTGTACGGCGAACCGGGTAGTCTATCCCTCAATACACGGTTGTGACTTTGCGTTGAAAAGCCTAATCCTTTCATAGACAAATGTTCACTTTGGTCGCATCGCCTTTTATTTTGCTCTGCTGCAAACAAAAAGCGGCTACGTGCAAAAAATTTTCATTTTCCTTTACAATTCCATACTTGGCGAGGGATTCGGCCTGAAGCAATTCTTCACCATTTTTAATCGGTATGCTATAGTGGTGAATGAAAGTTAGAATGGTATGCAGTGATACAAGCATTGTTAAATGTTGAAAATTCATCAAAAAAATCAACCGTGTAGTTCTGTGAATGATTGTTTTAACTTGGGGGAATCATACCAGCATGTAAACATGATTTTCTGTAACTAAAGTTGTTTTACATTGTTCAATCCTGGAAAAAATAAACAAGTTGATAATAATGTTACATAACATGAAACATTAATGATGGTCTTATTTGGGGGGAATCATTTCAGCATATTAACATGATTTGAAAGATCTTATTTGTTGAATATTCGGGGTTTTATAATCGATGCCCAGATTCCAATTAGTTGAAAAACTAGTTTTCAAAAACTGAAAACTGAAAACCGAAAACCGAAAGTAAAACCGAAGCTGAAATGTAAAAACTGAAAACCGAAAAAAAAACGAAAACGGAAAACTGAAAACCGAAACTGAAATATTTCGGTTTTTCCAACACTGAAAAAACCGAGAATCACGAGCAAAAATTTAAAACGAATTAAAAAAAAAACACTTCCAAAAAATCGAATTACGAGCGGAGTATATATATAATCAATGGATAGATTGTATTTGTTGAGTATTCGGGTTTTTCTAATCGATCCCAAGATTCCAATTCTTCCAGTGGCTCGTTTACATCGTTGAATCCTTGAAAAAATTGTAACGAGCAGTACCTGCCTACCAACCTATTACCTAATAATAATGCTTATCGCTTAGATTATCGCTTGATGCATGTACATAATTCTATTCTTGTCACTTGCTCACTTCTAATATACATCTTCAACCGTGTTGTTCATACGTATCACACAAAATAAACAAATATCTTTTACATATGTAGTTCAATCCTTGAAAAAAATAACTCAAACGCAGCTAATGCGTTAGGAAAGCTGATATTCGTCATTTTTCATTATCAAAGCATTGAAATTTTTTTATACGTCTTCTCATGTACTATTAAAAGGTTGTTTACTGATTTAAATTAATTGCTTAATATGATGTGCTAGAGGTATTTCAAATGCTAATAACTCGAAAACCGGTTCACTAATTTTTCTTAAAAACAATAGGGTTCTATTCCCAGCAGTAACGAATCTCTCACAAAAATTTCAGCTCATTCGGTTAATTTGTGTAAGAGATATCGTCCGGACAAATTTCGGCCATACAATACATATATGTGACGCGGCATACGAAAAGGTTATCCCGAGCCAACAAATCGATTTTGGGTTTATTTACTATTTTTATGTAAAATTGGCCGTAGAATCCGATAAAACCATCGCCAGGTCGCTAGCTACCTCGAAACACTGTGAAAAATGGCTCAGAAGTGAGGTACCTCAAAAAAAAATTGTCAAAAAAGTGTTTTTTTTTTTTACGTAAAAATATTGCTGAAAAGAGGGTATACGCTAAAAAAAAGTGATACAGAACTTTTTAAAGTATAATCTCAAGAAAAAATGCAAAAAATAAAATAATATCGTATAAAAATTATAATTTTGAATTCGACTTCCTCTTCTTCGCCTTATTTTCTTCACCACTTTTGGCTTCAGTGACCTCACACTTCCGCTTTCCTTTCACTTCTTTTACGGCAGCCTTCTCGGTTTTTTTACGACAGTTTTCGGTACATTCGGTTTTGGTGCCACTTTGTTTTGTTTTGAAACATCATAACACAAAGGGCGTACAGAATATACAGGTACCACTGCCTTACGTTATCGAGTCCTTTGGGCTGAATTGTGACTGGTTGATCGTCCTTCTTCAGCTCAGAAATTTGTAAACCATACTCCTTGCTTTCGGAATCTATAAATTCTTTGCACGTCAACGAATTTTTACGAAACTTGAAGTGAGATACTTGGAAATGCCCTTCACTGTGTTGTAATACTGCTTCACGAAAGCATCGTAGTCTTTCCAATGGAACGATCCATCAACAACCACTGCAACGTTGAATCCGTTCGGCGAAGAAGTGTTACAGCAGTCTACAACATCATCGAAACAGTCCACGTTTCGTTTAGCGTACTTGGATTTAAATATTCCAAAAAATCTATCAGGGGAAAACTTCGTATGGCCCGCTAATAGGAAATTCAGAAGCGCGACGTCGTTCCGGCCAGTATCAACTCTCCATTGTAAGTATCCCAGTATCGTTCGATTTTTATTTTCAGCCGCGCAATTATCGGCAAAGATGATAAGCTTTTTGGCCCTGCAATTCCATGGTATTTCATATTTGAAAACTGAGTTTAGACCTGGTGGAAATTTCCAACATCAAAAAAAAGAGGGGG
>FIZU01005128.1:0-10132 GCA_900064475.1 Pseudococcus longispinus
TTTCCGTTTCCGATTTGAATTAATTTTGTTTCCGTTTCCGTTATGTTTCCATTCAAAACTAAAATTGTGGTTCCGTTTCGTTTCTGCTTCCAAGTCAAAAAATATTGTTTCTTTTGCGTTTGCGTTTGCGTTTGCGTTTGCGTTTCCAAAGCCCTGCATATCCTAATCCTATGCTAAAATGTGATTAATCTGCATAAAAACAGTTGAAAACTAGTTTTCAAAAACTGAGAACTGAAAACCTAATCTTAAACTGAAACTTAAATGTAAAAACCGAAAATCGGAATCCGAAAACTGAAAACTGAAACTGAAATATAAAAACAGAAAACCGAAAACCGAAACTGAAAAATTTCAGTTTTGCCAACACTGGATAATTTTGAAAAGATTTTGCAGATATATGAAGAGATAAATTTTGAAAAAATTTTGATGAGATATATTTTGAAGATAGCTTGAAGAGATTTTGAAGAAATGAATTTTAAGATATTTTAAAGAGATAATTTTGAAAAGATTTTGAAGATATTTCGAAGATATGAATTTTTGAGATAAGTATTTTGAAAATTCATATCTTCAAAATCTTTTCAAAATTATCTCTTCAAAATATCTTAAAAATTCATTTCTTCAAAATCTCTTCAAGCTATCTTCAAATTATATCTCATCAAAATTTTTTGAAAATGTTCAAAGCCTCTTCAAAATTAATTTCATTAAAAAATTCTCAGAATTTATTTCATCAAAATCTCTTTAAAATTTATCTCATCAAAATCTATTCAAGATTTCTTCAAAATTTATCTTTTCAAAATTTCTTTGAGATGAATTTTTAAGATATTTTGAAGAGATAATTTTAAAAAGATTTTGGAGATATTTTGAAGATATTTTGATGAGATAAATTTTGAAAAGATCTTGAAGAGATACTTAATAGATCCACTCTTCAAGCGAACATGTTGGTACATGCATATAACTTTTTAAAATTCACAAGTTTTCAAAAGTCTAATCAAAATCCTGTGGCATTTCTATACCACCTATGAAACTATAAAATATAGGATATGCTTTTGCTTTTTGAGTTTTTCAAGTCTATAAAGTCGTGATATTTGAAATTTTCTTAAAATTTTCCAAATTTAAAAAATTCGGACAAAAATATTTAAAAGTCATTGTAACAGATTTTCGTAAATGAATTTCGTAATGGAATTTTTTTGAAAAATTTTTGAAATCCAATTCCAAACAAAAAAAATCAATAGAAATCTGAAAAAATTTTCAAATTCCATAAAGTCCAACAAAATGTCTAAAAGTCAGCCTGAGGTAAAGAGCTGTCTGACAAAATGTCTGATTTGAACTTTCTTGAAATTTTTTAAAAGTCCATAAAGTTGAAATTTTCCCAGTCCAGAAGTTAATTTGAGTTCTTAAACATTTTTCAAGTTCAAAAAAGTCTGATAAAATGGCTAAAAGTCAATATCTAAGAAAATTGCATTTAAAAAATCGTTTGAAATATCAAAAATTTTACAAGTCCAAAAAGTCTAATATCTGACAAACTGTCTAAAATTCATCTTCGGGGAATTTCATCTCGTTTTTCTCGGAATTACTCATAATGAAAGCATATCCTATGCTAAGATGACTACTAAAAACCTTTTAATATCCATTTGACCCTTGAAAAAGTACCCGAATTTTATTTTCAATTCCTTAAATTACCTTTGATACCGTATACTATCATTGTAAGTTTGAAAAAATTTGATTGAAACCTGCCAAAAAACTATAAATTTCTAACGAAAATCCCCGTTAATCCGTCTCCCCCACCCCTCACCCTCTCAAAAGGGGTCTAAGGTGAGATATTAAGCTAGAAATTTTGTCAAACCAGTCGCAGGTGTTTTAGACCATAAGAACCAACTTCCACCGAATAATTCCTAAATTTGATACTCATAAGGCCAAACCTCCAAATGAACCCTGCTACGCTCTTTGCAAAAGAAGAAGAAGAAGATTCAGTTTCAAAGTGTTTTACAACTCAGAGATAGGTTTTAAAAGCACTAGCAAAAAATTAAATTAAATTGACCAACATTACACTTATAATTATTGTGTGAGTGTCTA
Source organism: Pseudococcus longispinus (assembly GCA_900064475.1). Lineage (NCBI taxonomy): Eukaryota > Metazoa > Arthropoda > Insecta > Hemiptera > Pseudococcidae > Pseudococcus > Pseudococcus longispinus. The sequence goes on from FIZU01005128.1 coordinate 2,071, forward strand.
AATAATGCACACAGCTGCTTAATAAATTCTTAAACTTATAGAAATGATTTTTTTCCAACATAAATCACCAAAAATATTGTTCCAATCCTCCCCCCCCCCCCCTCCTTCCCATACAAAATCGATAAATTTTCCAACTCCGTATTACCCCCACAAGTTTCGCACCCATTCCAAAAACCCCCGCCATATTTCAAAATTAAGTAGTTTAGTTTGGGGAAAGAAAAGGAAAACACACCTCATATGGTCTCGTTCTCTCGTATATAGCCTATAAAAACCACATCTCGCTATACAAACCACTGATATCGATATTTCTGGCTCAAGATAATTGCACTTTTCACATTCATTTCCCCAGATAATAAAAGTATACCTTTAGCTTTTTAAAAACTAAAACTTATAATAAATTTTTTTGCCAGCCAATTGGGAATTACGCTGAAGGCGGTTCCGCTATTATTAAAAGAAAAAATAAATTGTAATTTTTCAAATCACTTCTGAATACGTTTTAAAACTTGTGCAGTAACTTTTCCCTTTTTATCTGCTTTTGTCGAGTACAAATGAGGCGAAAAATAGAGATTTTTGGCAAAACTTGTACAACTTTTAAGTGGATGGTACACGAACGCGTAACTTATCCATATGACGAGAGTATTTTTCCAACTCGAAGTGTTTACTTAATTGCGAAAGAGCTCTCTCAGCTCTGCGAATATGTATCCGCACGCGTTAACAAGTACTTTTAAATATGTTACTGGTAATTTAACGTATCGAGTTTGCAAAATATTTCAATGATACAAATTCCAACTTATCCATATACATATATGCGACTACATGGAGTATAATACCGTACCATACATATGTGTGGGGTGAAATATTCGCACATTATACAGCCACGCCTTTGTGTATATCCATGTACGTAGGAATAATATATAAATTACAAGCCTCGCACACACAAAAACAACAAACATTTTCAGTTCGTATAGAGGATGGAAAAAACATATCAACGATATATGTGCTACTTTTTGCTGCAGGCTACGTAAAAGTGTATTTTAGAAGCCAACTAAAAACCTATTAAATCGGAGTATTTTTTACCAAATTTTACTCACCGTTAAAAGGCACAGCTTTTGTTAGCACATCTTTATTGTGTACTTTTGTGTACGAACAACTGGTGCTTAAGTTTCCTGCTCGTTTTATGATATGTTATGTTATTAAAAAAAAAAAAATAGCAGAGCGAAGACGGCGCGACGGTTTCCACGCACATGCCAGAGGAATATTACCGATGGTACCAAACGTGGTAATGTTATTATCGAGTAAATCTTCGCTGACAGCTTCGACTCTCTGCTACATTAACATGAATATTGGTTCAGACGGGTTGAAATATCAATTTTCTAGCTTATTTTTTAGTCCCTTGGTTGCACTTTGGTATGGGCGAAGTGTATCGATTTTTTAAATACGAGTTCGTCGATGATTTATGTTGAGCTGGGTGTGTGGTAGGATGAACCTGGAATCGAGATGGGAATGAACTTCCGATATTTGTATCCAATTTTGAGTGCAGAAGAAGGAAATCGAGTTATTGAAAATGATATTTTTTTCATTCGAGGTTTTTATGCGAAATGTGGTTCATTTTGTGAGGGGGGAATTCTTGTATTTTTGCCAGCGAAGTTCCGAAATACGAAAAAGTTTTCGTAAATTTGATTTTGATTTTGGTGGAGGTGATTTGTTTCCTATTTCTGACTATACAGGATGTGGAAATTTCATTTTTCCAGCGTCAGCGAACGTAATGATGAACAATATGCTTTACAACTTTTTCAATTTTATTTCAAAATTCGGCGGTTTCCAGGCCGAAATGAGAAGTCAGCTCGTATAAAAACGTAACAAACCATGTGCCACACGATTATTTATTTTTTGAAATGTGAGGGCACTGGGCAGGGTCAATATTTGGAGACTATAAGGTGGTTCGTGATATGCTCAAAAAATTTAGTCAATATTTGAGATCAGCAACATAAAAATAGGTAATATTTTAAACAATATGTCACACCGTTTCAATTTTATTGAAATTGTACCCAAATTGAGAGGTTTTGTATCTCCTTCTCTCCTCCCCTCCACCGATAAAATATTTCAAGATAAAAACTCACAATTTATAAGTGATATGAAAAGATACGTATTCTCTACTTATCTCAAATTTATTAACAAGGGAACCTTACCAACTCGTCACCTCCAATCGAGCTGAAAGGTTCACTTAAAGAGCATGTCACCCAAACCTCACAACCAAATTTTCAGCTACCGAAAATAATTTTTCGATTTTTGGTGAATTTTTGAAAATAACAAAAATAGTTCACGCCAGGATTGAATTTTTAGCTGCCAAAGTTGATTACAGCGCTTTCTGGAGCGATTCCAAAATGCTGGAGAAAAGTCAACTTTTGCTAGAGGCTTCAGATCGATTCGAAAATGGTCGCAATCGACTCGGGGGGTCGACTTTAGTATACTTACATACCGAGTTTCAGAATTTTATCTCAAAATTTACCGTAGGTATTTCAGGGCTTATTGTAAGAAAAATTTGGAGCTGCTCAAACTCCCCCTAACTTTGAAAACCCATCAAAATTTTCTGTGAAGAGTATGGTTTTTTGGTCACTCAATGGCAGTAAGCGTTTTGCATGAAATGTTTCGTTGAAAGAAAGAAATATATTGAACCTGAGCGAAGCGAGGACGAAAATTTTTGCAAAAAATGCATCCAAAAGTTGATGTTTTACCGATTTTTTTTTTAAATCCATATTTTATTGACAAAAAATAAAGTTATGGAGCCCGAGCGAAGCGAGGGCGAAAATTTTTGCAAAAAATGTACCTATCCAAAAGCTAAAATTTTATTGAAAAAGTATGATTTTATTTACAATTTTAAAAAATTGCTATATTTCGTTAATAGAAGTGGAATTATTGAGCCTGGGTGAAGCGAGGGTGAAAACTTTTCTCAAAAAATTCATCTCGAATCTGAAATTTTACCGAAAAAATATGATTTTATTTGTAAATTAAAAATATTTTATTATTAGAAAGAAATTTATTAAGAACCCAAGCGAAGCGGGGGCAAAAATTTTTGCAAAAAAGGAATCCAAAAGCAGAAGTTTCATCATTTTTCCTAATTACGAAAGAATATTGACTTTGAAATTTGGGAACTGCGCAATCTAATTTGGAACTGCCCGTATTTTTTGGAGCTGCGCAATATGTGCGGAGCTGCGCCATACAATAAGCCCTGAGGTATTTGCAAAAAATTGATATACCAATGGGCTATTTCCGCTATTTTCAAAAATTCGCCAAAAATCGAAAAATGATCTTCGACAGCTCAAAATTTAGTTGTAAGGTCTGGGTGACATGCTCTTCAAGTGAGCCAAATTTAAGCTCGATCGGAGGTGACGACTTGACAAGGTTCCATTGTAAGTACATAGCTCCAAAATTTGATGTAGTTTTGAAAATTGAGATTTTTTAAAAAAGTTCAACTTGCAATTTTGGAAAATTTTCATGAATTATTCTGAATCTCTTTTCATTTGTAAACTGATTTTCTTCAAGTTTCAACTACCTATCTCAAGATAAGAATATGAGGCTCCATAAAATCGGGTATTGCTGGAACTAAAATTTTCAACTCTGAGAAAACAATAAACTTCTCTTACTTTCCGAGAGGTTTGGGAGGGCATTTTTTAGTGGTCCTCTACCTACTAGATGGGAGAAACTAGTACAAAAATTTTGAAACAGATCTGCTCGAGCACTTGGAAAAAACCCCACTATTTTCATACTAATTAAAATTTTCTGCATAAGAAATTATTTTTGAAAAATTTTTTATTGAAACGATCTTCATTGGAAGTGTTTTTACCCAAAAAGATTATCAAGCTAATTTTTCACAGTTTCTCTCATTTTTGAAAAAACCAAGGATGTGAGTTTTTTCCTTTTTTGAGGAATGGGAGAGGGAGGGAAAGATGAAAGTAGAATTCGAAGTTTCTCGAGTAAAAAACACCTTTGTTGAAATCATTCTCAACAATGAAAATTTTCTTAAAAATAATTTTCCCATTTTTTACGTAATAAAAGACGATAAAAAGAGATTTTTTCAAGTGTTCCTAAAATACGAGGTAAGGTAGGGGTTAAAAATGAATGTCAATGGCGTTTTTCTGTCGAAAACTCTCCAGTAAAATTTTTTCACATTTCCAATTTTTTTTTATTTTTAAATATTAGACTACTAAAATTCTAAGGGAATTTCTTGAGGAGGGGTAAGGAAGAGTGGGTTGTCTTTGACTTACATATTTTTAAAAATTGGAGATGGGACCGAAAAGAAGTTGTGAGGTGACGTCAAAAGACCGTGCACAAAATTTTGGTTTTTTGACTTGAACCCCATTTTTCCGGATGGGGTCTAAAATTTTTAAAGTTTCAAAAGTTTCAAAAAAATATTTTTACCTATTTATTTATTTTATTTTTTGTGAGTAGGTAGGTAAATTTGTACCTATTGTTACCATAGAAGAGTGAAAAAAAATTCCCCCGATTTTTCCCAAATTTTTAGGGGACGTTCAGATGATTTTTGTACGTATCAAAAATGGTTGTTTTCGATTCGAGCATATCCCAAAATTGAATAAACAACCAATTCCAGGTTTGATGGATATCAAGGGTTCGATTTTCACTCATGATAGACATAGGATGAACCCCAACACCAATTTCTTTTTTTTATGGGTCCTCAAATTCCCCCTAAAAAAAGAAAGTGGTGTCGGGGTTGAACACCCCTTGAAAAAATCTAGGAGATATTTTTTCACTCTTTTATGGTAACAATGCGATTAACTACCCATAAAAAATCAAAGAAAAAATCCATTTTTTTTGAATTTCTGAAAATTCCGAAATTTTGAACCCCATCCGAAAAATAGGGGTTAAACTTAAATTTTTCCCGAGGTCTTTTGACGTCACCTCACAACTTTTTTTCCATCTCCTCTCCAATTTTCCAAAAAAAAAGTCAAAGGTGACCCCCCCTCCCCACGGTTCAAAGCTCTCTCGATAAAAACTATTTAACAATTTAATTTTTACTGAAAATGGTCTTAGCATAAATATTTTTTCTTAAAAATACCATCAACGTCCATTTTTTATATTTATCCAATTTTTCAAGGATGCTTTTAAAAAATCCACTTTTTTCATGTTTTTTAAAAAAGAAAATAAGAAAAAAATCTAACTTTATTCTTACTTAGGTACAAAAATCATCGGAATCGATTTTTCACTGTTAAGGTAGGTACACATTTTTGAAAAAAATGCTCGTCGAGTCTGTGATTTTCGATTTCTATTTTTTTAAATCATTGATGAAATTTTTTCGGTCATTCTAATGAAATTAATTTTAAAAAATTGGGAAGATTAAAATTTTGCTTCAAAAAACAATTTCTTCTTTAACGTAAACCTTTGTAGTGCAAAAGATAGAAAAAATTGAAAAAAAGAAAAGAAGTAATTAAAATCACATTTTTTTACTGCAGAAAACATGAAAAATGCGAATAAAAGCGATTTTTTCAAATTACTCACCCCTAAAATACATAAATGAGCTACAGGTTTGATATTTTTTTATCAAAATATCAATTTTTTTTTCAATTTTCCAAATTTGTAAGAGGTAAAGCTGGATTCAGCGGTTGAAACCTTTACTTAGATCGTTTTATATGGTCTAGACATAACTTTCATACTGTCCTCCTTGTTCACGTTTTCAAAAAACGTAAAATAACGATCCCTCTTTTTTATGCTCCGACCATGGAAATTTTTTACATTTTTCAATGCTACGTCACCTCATTAAAATTGGTCCTTTGAATCAAACGAACCTCGTGCGTCGCAGTCGTACTCGTTTATCCAAACTTGAAAAGATGTCATATCTCATATCTGCGAAACGAAAATTAAATTATTTCACGTTTTCACGTAACAAAGCGATTGAAAATGAGAATGAATGGCTTATTGACAAACATCACAATACGCTATTTGCAGAAAAAGGCAATTTCTAATGTTTCGATACACAGCTCTATGTAGGTACCTATGTTATTAAAACCATAAACCAAACATTGGCCACGATAAAATACCTACACGAGTTTACAAATACGAAATTTGGCATTTTTTACAAGTTCTTTTCCCCCGCATAAAAACCAGCTTACATACTATATTGTTTGTTTATTGTTTTCTGTCTCGATATGAAAACAACCCATAGGGCAATTTTGATGTTCGTATTGTTGTAATCGTACTCGACGATCAGCTAATAAAAGGTGTTCTATTTGAATATAAAGTCGGCCGAATGTTGCAAAAAAACAACTCCGATGTTTAGTATTGCCATAATGTACCGTCCTAATGGTATTTTTTATGGAGATAAATCCTTTTTTACTGGGCCCGGCTATACGAGCGAGATGGTCGCTAAAAAAAATCGTAAAGTTCCTTTTATTTTCTCCGTATCCGATGAACTGGAGCGTATGAATGACAGAAACTTGTACGGCGATAAAGCTATACACATAAGTGACCAGGTAAGGAGATTTTAATTGCGGCGTTTACGTTTTTTTTTGCTCGCTTGGATACTTCCCGATTCGATTATTTAGCTATTTGATTGATTGAATCAATTCGATTCGAGAGTACTTATCTGTAAAGCAAATCTAGAACCTAGAAGGGAAAAATTTAGCAAAATCTGTTTTCAAGATTTTTCAAAAGAAAGGAGAGAGAGTGTTTTTTTTTTACCTCAAGTTCGAGGCTACAGATCAATAGCTAATCAATTAGATTTTTCGATATCTACCTATCCCAAAAAATAACGATTAATGAGCATAATAAAATTATTAAATGATTAGAAAAAGCCTGGCGAAAAATTTCAATCGAAATAAAACATGAAAATGTAAATTTATCCAAGAATGCAGATCTGCAAAGGTGAACTTTTTTTTTACAAAATCTGAAAATTAATAGATTGCAGATCTATACTTTTTTGGCGACGAATTTCATCCAATGATACCCGGTCAAGTCCAAATCTAGAAATATTGAGAACCACTCACTAGAGACTTTGTAATAGTTTGAATTAGGGAGTATTAAATTTTTAATTTTTTACAAAACTTGGAAATTTTTTACAGAAATCTGATTTTTTTAGATAAATTATTCTACTTTTTTCTCCAAAAATTGTGATTTTTTATTGGAAATTTTTAACAAATATTACAAATTTCTACAAAAAGGGAAAAATGCGTTATAAAGCTAAATTTGAGCATTTAAAATTTTTTTTATATAAACGGGAAAACTTTTTACAAAAATTAGAATTTCTACCAAAATTGTAAATTTTTATCAAAACTGCGAATTTTTACTGAAATTATTGATTTTTTACTAAAATTGGAGATTTTTACAAAATTTGAAAATTTCTTTATAAAAATTTGATTTTTTATGAAGAAATTTCACAAAATTCGAGGTTCAGCAAAACTGGGAATTTTTCACAAAAATAAAAATTTTCATCAAGATTGCAATTTTTTACGAAACTTGTTAATTTTTACAAAAAGTTTGAAAACACTTTGTTATAAATTCAAAAAATTTAAAAATTTTTGAAATTTTCCATATGATTAAAAAATTTTACCAAATCGGAAATTTTGCCAAAATTGGTGATTTATTTTACCAAAATGGAAATTTTGTCATATTTGTGGATTTTTACCAAATTTGAAATTTGGCTTAAATTGTGGATTTTTACAAATATTGGACATTAGTGTACTATAAAGAAAGAAATTTTCACAAATATTGAGAATTACTACCTATAAAAATTGGGAATTTTTACAATTGTAGATTCTTCCAAAAATTTGGTTTTTTTTTTACCAAAGTTGGAGGTTCTTTTACAAAAATTACAAATCTTTACAAAATAGTACATTTTTCCAAAAATAATCAAAATTGGCAAGTTTTACCAAAAATTGATGACTTTAACAAAAATTGCGAGAATTATATTACAAAAATCAGGGCTTATTGTATGGCGCAGCTCCGCACACATTGCGCAGCTCCAAAAAAAATACGTGCAGTTCCAAATTAGATTGCGCAGTTCCAAAATTTCAAACCTGATATTCTTTCGTAATTATGGAAAAATGATGAA
>FIZU01005129.1:0-11366 GCA_900064475.1 Pseudococcus longispinus
CTTGTACTCAGGATGGGTTGCCTACTTCCCAGTTGGAAGGAAAGTCATCAGCTATGGGACCCCCTGTATAAACATGCTCTTTGAAACTATCTACATTTTTCCAAGTTCAAAAGTCAACTGACCACTTTGTGGGTTTTGCATGGTTTTTTGACAATTTTTGTGACTTTGATCATTTTTACGATATTTTCACCAATTTTTATAGTTTGTAAAAAAATTTGGAAAATTTTCATCAGAGATCTATTTTCGTGAGTATTGTACAAATATTTGTGCCATTCTCATCAATTCTCCGAATTCGTGCTATTCATTCTTCCAATTTAATAATTTTTCAAAATAGAATACGTAGAATTTTCAAAAAGAAAAACCAACTTGTTGATTTCGATTATAAGAAAATACAAACGTATATCATATTTCGCGATATTTTCGCGTGGGAAAAAAACAAATACCAAAACTCCGCCATCACGAATAACTTCGCTACAAGTATTTATATCGAAAACTCTTTGTAGCCACGAGTTTAACGAAGAATAAGTAAATCCAGCTCCCAGCAGTGTATAACTACAAGTTCTACCAGTCCTCGTCAAACAAACGGAATACCGTAGAAGCATCGTACCAATTAAGGTCGAATCGTATAGCCATAAAGTACTCGCTAATTCTAGCTAAATTACAAATGTAAAACCTCACACTTTTCTTAAAAAAGGGAATCCCTCCCCTCGTGCTCTCGATTCAACTTTCGTTTTGTCCGCGTAAACGTTACTCGCGGTTGCTTTTCGAGATTTGCTTTCGAGTGTTAAAAACTTGAATGAATGTTTAATTAGTAACGTTTACTCCTTGGCTCCTCGATCGCTAGTGCTCGTATTTGTCTGCTCGGATTCGACGATACTTTGACTTTACGCTTACAATTACACCGACAAGTTGGTTCGGGATGTCGGGGGATTCGAGATTAAAAACAGGTCATCACTCGATATAACTTCGAAATCAAGTTACAACTCCGTGCTATGCGTTTGAAATTACGAGAAAGGAGTATTCGAGTCTCGTCGTGTAGCTGGATAATTTTTATTACTGGTAGGTATCATTCTTTGGTATTTATTTTCTTCGTTAGTTTTATAATTAGCTGTATGGACTGAAAATTGATACTGGAGGTATTACCCGAGCTGGAAAACCTCCTCACCTCCACTTCAACCACCTTTTAACCAAGCTAATAGCATTTGTTGCGAAAATTTCGCACGTGCATCGACCTTAACCTAATACCATATCGATAAAGTACCAAGATAAGGCTAGATAAACATAGATGAATGAGTCTGTATCAAATAAGCCTCCATCTTCGGTATCATTTTCACGTGTAGAAGGCTCTTCGAAGCGTAAATTTCTCCGGTTCGAAATTACACCACGCAAGCTACCGTCCTTCCTCTTCGCCACCTCCCCGAACCAACTTTTCAAACTACTGCCCTCCTGGCTCTCGTCGCGTTAGCGTTTTAATCTAATTTACCGTGGCAAATGTTTGTTTATCGAACTCGAAATCATATCGTCGTAAATTATATAACGCCGCCGACGAAAAACTAGAGAAAAAGGGAAAAAAATCTTGCTCGCGTTTTCGTTTCATTTGATTTTTTGAAAATCTTTTCAATTACACGGTTTAACGCTGCGCAAAACACAGAAAAATCAGCCGAGATTCAACGTTCTCTTAAATTGTTTTATGGCCGGGTTCGCTGGTGAGGCAGGGAGGTGCATGCCCGCCATCTACACTACGATACCACTCGTGTACTCGTACACAACAAGCGTTCCTTTGGTATCTGGGGACGATGGATAAGCTACATTATCTTCAAATACGAGTATGTGTGTTGTAAACCATATGGGAAATGTACGTATACGCGTATAATATGTATCTTCCCAATTTCCAAAACCTCCTTTATTACGTTGCGTTGAATTTAATTCGAAGGCCTTAGGTACTTTAAAACGACGCCGCTTTTAAAATATTTACGCGCATGGATGTCCCTTCCAGCTCGTATCGAATGTGTGAGTTGTGCTTTCGTACGTACGTATTCTCGAATACCAAACGGAATATTCGATTTGGTAATTAAGTATGTAGGTATTCGGATTTGTTCAGGTTCTGGTGTCGAAGTTGGCGAAATCTCAGATTTTTATGGTTCGTGGGGTGAGATGAGATTTTTACTCAATGGATGATGCCCAATGTCCAGCAGGAGGTTTCATTCCGGAGGGTATTAGAATGGAAGAATATTCTTCCGATGGTATTTTTATTTATTTCAGGAAGGAAAAATGAGCAAATTTCGGCTCCTGCTGAAAAATGTTTTCAAACGAAAGTTTTTTGTTGAAATGCTAACAAGGGAAACACCTCCGATCGAGCTGAAATTTGGTTCGCTTGAAGAGCATGTTACTCAGACCTCACAATCAAATTTTGAGCTGCCTAAGTTGATTTTTGGCGAATTTTTGAAAATAGCGAAAATAGCCCATTGGTAAATCAATTTTTGGCAAATACGGTAAATTTTGAGATAAAATTCTGAAACTTGGTATGTATACTAAAATCGACCCCCCCCCCCCGAGTCAATTGCGACCACTTTCGAAGCGATCTGTGGAGCCTCCAGCAAAAGTTGACTTTTCTCCAGCATTTTCTAAAAACATCACCCTAACACTAGGATTAAATTTTTAGCTGCCGAAGTTAATTACAGCAGCTTCTGAAGCGATTTCAAAATGCTGGAGGAAAGTCAACTTTTGCTGGAGGTTCCAGATCCCTTCGAAAATTGTCTCAATCGACTTGGAGGGTCGACTTCAGGGGATAGGCAAAGTTTCGAGCGATTTTCTGGAGAAATTGACGATTTTGGAATTTGTTTTCACAGACGAAAGAGCGTAGCCGGGTTTTAGGGGTGATTTGGCCATGAGCACCGAATTTTAAATATGGTTTAAAACCCCAATAACAAAATTTTTAGCTCGATATCAGAAATGGTTATTTGATGACGAAACGTTGAAAATTAAGCCATAAGTGAAAAACCTGATCAAACTAAAATATTAGTAAAGAATGGTCAGATTGAAAATTTTTGAAAAAATAGAACAAAAATTGAAAAAATTGGAGAAATAAAGTATACAAATTGAAATATTCATCACCAACAATGAGAAAATTGAAAAATTCGAGAAGTGAGGAAAAGTTTTAACCAAAAAAAAGGTGAAAAAATGTTGAAATTGAGGAATTGACCGAAATTGAACAGATTTCAAGTGTTTGACAAAAATTGACCAAAAAGTCAAAAATCGAACAAATTGAAATATCTTAGGCCTAATTATTTGACTAAAATGTCATGAAATGAGTTACTTGAAAAATTGTCCAAAAATTTGTCAATTTCAAATATTTGACCAAAAAAAAATGTCAAAAATTGGGTCAGTTGAAGTATTGACAAAAAAAACAGATTTCAAGAGTTTGACCAAAAATAACAGAAATTCAGCAACTTGAAAAATTGCACAAAAAGTCGAAAATTGAAAAAATTGAAATACATATTTGACAAAAAATGTCAAAAATTTGCCTACTTGTGAAATATTGTTCGAAAATTGGTAAATTTCTTTATTTGAACAAAAAAAGGTCAAAATCGGTCAGTTGAAGTATTGACAAAAAAACAACAGATTTTAAGAGTTTGACAAAAAAATACCAGAAACCCAGCAAATTGAAATAATTTGACAGAAAATGTCATAAATTGGCTAACTTGCGGAATGTTACCCAGAATTGGTAAGTTTCTTTATTTGACCAAAAAAATGCCAAAATTGGGTCAGTTGAATTATTGACCCAAAAAATTAGATTTCGAGGGTTCGACAAAAAATACCAGAAATATTTGATAACAAATGTCTAGAATTGAACAACTTGAAATTTTGTCCAAAAATTAGTCATTTTCAAGTATCTGACCAAAAAAAGTCAAAAATGTTGAATTTTGGCCAAAAATATAAAAAATCCAGTATCCTGAAAATTTTGTCGAAAATTGGCCAAAAAAGTCAAAAATTGCATAAATTTATGGATTGTCCAAAAAGGTCAAAACTGTTGAGATAAATGACAAAAATTGACCAAATTGAAATATTTGATAAAAATTGCCAAGAATTGGACAACTTGTGAAATATTGTCCAAAAATTGGTCATTTTCGAACATTGGATCAGAAAAAGTCAAAAATTGACTGATTTCAATTGTTTGACAAAAAATGTCCAAATGATGAGCAGATTGAAATATTGTCCAAAAGTTGGTCAATTCGAGTAGGTAGGGCAGTGTTTGACCAAAAAGTTCATGAATTGGACAAGTCAAAATTTCTAAAAATCATGTCTGGACTTGTTTTAAGTCGATATTCATCAAATATTGCAACTTCAACAAAATTGAGAAACTTCAATTTTTTTATTATTTTTTCACGAAACGAGTATTTTCGATTTTGAAAAATTTTACATGAAGTAAGTTAAAAAAAATTGGAAGCTCGCGAAGATAGAATTTTTTAGCTTAAAACCACTATTTTGGGGGTGCAGCCCCCAGGGGTGGAGCCCAAGGATTCCACCAAAGCTCTAAAATCTTCTTTTACTATAACAAATCGGAAGTCATGAAAAAAATTTTGAATTTCGACCAGAGGCCGATTGACCCCCTTACCACTCCAGAGCCTTTTTTTGAATTTGGAAAAATTTTCGGATTTCTGCTGACTTTTTGTACTTGGAATTGGATTTCAAAAATTTTTCAAAAAAATTCCATCTAGAAATTCACTCACGAAATTTCGTTGTGATGACTTTTAGACATTTCGTCAGATTTTTTTGGACTCGGAAAAATTTTTATATGCTTTTCTCACACCACTTTGCATCATTGGAATCTCTCTCGTTGAATTTTGCCCAGATTTTATACCCCTCGAGATCGTATTTAGAGAAAACTTGCATGATATACCTCTGCGGTAGTATAGTTCACGTTAGTAAGTAGAAGTAGGAGATCATAAGTGAAACTATACGCGCAGCAATCACCCTACCCTTACTGTTTAATATTTCTCTTTAGTCGCATGCAAATTCGATACCCACTGCTTATACGTAACCTTTTAATAAAACAAATCCTTTTTGGCGTAATTTTAACGGCGTTGTAAATGTAATAATACGCGTTGTTTTACCACCATCGTCGAGCACAATCCGGATTTAACTTTATCCCGAGTATATGGTAGCGTATGGGCATCGATGAAAATCGCGTCTGAAATGTTAGCTATGGTAATTTCATAGCGAAGTGGTTTTCTTATCTGCGTGAAGTATCGTATCTTTTCGTAATATATTTTAGTTTTAATTACTAGCTTCATTTTGGAAAATTGAGAATTTTGTGGGATTAATTTGAAGTGATGTTTTTAGGGATCAATTTACGTGACACAAACAGTATTGGATTTTGGATATGGAAAGAAATTTTTGATTATGGTAAGTGTTTATTTCACCTTCGATTAAAATATATGAGTAGTTACTACAATTTTTTCAACTTTTTGGAGAAAATTCGAAAAGTTGTCCTTTTTTTTGAAAAAATATTCCATATTTTAGAGGTAAAGGAACAAAATTATGCAATTAACGCTCAAAATTTTTCATTTTTCTACCAGTCTAACCAAATTTTTCACGTGGGCATTGAACTCGAATTCAATGAACTAGCAGCCGTCAAAAGTTGGACTTCTCTCAAAATCCTGAAAAAATTCCAATTGTCTATCACAATGGATGTTTTTCGACCTCTGTAATTCATTTCTGGGGTAGTTTTGACCATGAATGTGTCTTGAGGGGAATTGAGTTTCGCTCAAAATTTATATCAGACTTTCTGGCTACCTTTGGGGAGGGGAGGGGGTGAAATATCACCAGAAGCAGACTTGAGAGGTGAAAAAGCAAGAAACAAAAACTTTTGAGTGCAAAAATCTCGAAAACTAAGCCCCTAAAGGAAAAAATACCCAAACTTAGAAGAAAGAGAATTTTAAGCTCTACAATTTTCATCACTTGCATTTTTTTCGTAGCACCCTCGGTTTGACCAGAAAATCCATATTTATATAGGAAACGTACAAAGTCAATAATTTCTAAAATGAAAATACGTTTGGCTGCCAAAATCTCGAAAACCAAGCCCTCTGGGAAAAAAATGATCAGTACGTGAGAGAAAGAAAATTTCAAGTTCTACATTTTTTATCCCTTGCATTTTTTTCGTAGCACCCTCGGTTTGACCATAAATCCCATATTTATGTAGGAAACGTCCAAAGTCAATAATTTCAAAAATTAAAAAACTTTTGGCTGCCAAAATCTCGAAAACTAAGCCCTCTGGAAAAAAAACTAATGGTACTTAAGAGAAAGAAAATTTCAAGTTCTACAATTTTCATCCCTTGCATTTTTTTCGTAGCATCCTTAGTTTGCTCAGAAAACCTAAGTTTATGGGGAATTTACAAAGTCGGTGGTTTTGAAAATGAAGAAAAAAACAAAAAAATGCCATATACTTTGTAAATTTTTTATAAACATTGATTTTGTGGCTAAACTAAGGGTGTTTCGAAAAAAATACAAGGGATAAAAATTATAGAGCTTGAAATTTTCTTTCTCTTATGTTCGAATATTTTTTCCCTAAGAGGCCTAGTTTTTGAGATTTTTGCACTCACAATTTTTTTTTTTCATTTTCAAAATCATCGTTTCTCCAGATTCTCTAACTGGGCCACCCTGCACATATGCGATATCAATCGTGAATTATCAGGTAATTTCGACTTTAGGAAAACGGTATTCGGGGTCAAAAACTCGAAAACCCTGTTTTTTTCGAAAATCACTCCATTTTGAGGTCTCGCACGTCCACTCCAAGGGATCAATGAAGGCTGAAAATTTATATGGGTGGGTTTCAATTCATGGTAAACCACATTGCAAAATTGGCAGGATCAAACCACATTCCAATAGTTATTATACGTAATCAAATTTGGAAATCCGGCGAAAAACACCTCACACTTAGGTTACTTTAAACGCGATTTATGTTTCGCGCGAACGTCTCGTTTAAAACGTGCGATTTTCGCTGGCAAGTTCAAGTTCATTAGTCTAATTTAACGAGCGTATTATTAGAAATGTGCGGCGGCACATGGTAGAAATAATTTTCACTTTCGTATCGTCGGAATATTAAGCAAGATTCGAGTACCGCCGTTGAGTATAGACTTAGATACCTCTACATCTCGTTGTAGTAACCGTATCACGTAAACGTACTCCATTTTGATGATATTATTTCATTAGCCTTAATCGCGTGTAATGCTATGCTATTATAATGCTTCGCGCGTGTAAAAAAATACGCCTTCGCCTTCGCCACGGAGGCGAAAAAAAATACAACGAGGAAAACACGAGTACCGAGGGGTAGACGAAAGAATACACGGTATATAAGCCTCTAAAGCGTCCGTATACGCGATGTTTGGTGTATCTATGAAGTATAATTTGCAGCCAAGGTCGGGGTACGAGAAATGCCTCGAAAAGGAGGAGTGTAGCGGGGCCGGGTAGCATCGTACGTAGCCCATTAAAACGTCTAATGTTGCTTTTCGGAGTGTAACGAGTTGATGAGCGAAATTTCGCAACTCTGTATTCGTATTTTTGAGTTTAATTACGCAGACAGAAGCGCCTTTGCGAAGATGCGACGAGTAAAGAGCCAAAGCGGGCGTCAGAGCTCGCAACGGCGTAGGTTTCGGCTTCCCTCCCCCTTCGCCCGCCCCCCACCATACGTTACACGTATACGAACAACGCCTAGCATAAGAAGCGAGAGAGCAAAGGTAAAGAAGTATGAAAAAAAACTCGCGCACCTTCGCGAGTTAATTCCATTGTTAAACGAAAATTAAAATCTATAATGCTACAGTAAACTTTCAACTATAACGTGTAGACTTAATTCTTGAATTGGAACTTTGTTGTATTCGCGAGAATAGAAGAGAGAGAGAAACAAGCAGCATAAACTTATACGAGCCGAGCATCGTATTATCTAGATAGTTCCCTCCCCCCCGCCCTTGTCTCGCTCGTCCACCTTCGCCTACCTCGAGATTCCGGCGTAAAGATAATCAAAAAGTTCATCCGGTAGTGAAACTTAAGATATCGGTGGTTGGCAGATAATTCGTAGGTCAATAAATCCTTAGGGTGTAGAAATTCATACAGAGCGGAGAATTTGTCAAAATTATTAGCCCGCCTTTCTATACGTTGGAAATTATACCTACGAATAGCGAACTTGGTGTAACCGAAGAGCTCGTCTAAAAGTTTACCTGGCTCGAGCTCTCTTTCTCTTTCGTGCTCTGGTGTTACTTCGATGTTTTCGATGTGGCTGCCTCAGCTGCCGCACAGAGCGATGGCGACGGTGACATGTTTTTGTGGCGTGTATTTTTCGGCCTCGTGGAATTATACATAAGCATGGGTAAACGTCTAGATAAATGTATTATTCAGTCGGACCCCATTTTGGCTAGAATTTTTAATGAGATTTACGCCGGTCGTCCAAATAACTAGCATCGTAAAAATGATTTAATTCTTAGCAGCATTAAACCTAGCAAAGGATAATTGGCGTAAGCCTAGTAATTAACTCGAATAGAAATTTGCTACTTATTAATTTATCAACCTGTGGTACGAGTACAATATTCGAGTCGCTTGTACGAGCATGTATAGTATTAGCTGTTTGTACGATTCTGTGGGTAGTGTAGGGCGTCACGAAATACTTGTTGGGGTATTTTTTTTCGCAAAGTGGAAGCGAATCAATATTTAAAATGGTAGAAGTATCCTTATTTATGAAATAGGAGTGTCATGTCGTGAAGTGACTGGAAGTGAGAGATGTTCTGTTTTTAATTGGTAGGAAGTAATGAAAGGGTTGCTTTTCTGAATATTTTAGGGGAATGGTTTTGGATGGAAATTGACCCTAGTTTCCATATTCTTCATCGGATTGTCATAAATGGGGTGTAGTTTTTGAAATAGCCTACTTGCAAATTCTAAAATTTTCCTTTGTATTTCTGGAAATAATGATTGTAAATGTTGAGGGTGTTCTTAAGTTCCCAAAATATGAGGAAATAGATACCTAATACAAAAGCACTTGTATTTAAAAATATGGGGATTTCATGCTTGATTTGCGATCTTGTATTTTGCATAAGCAATCACGCTCCAAAAAATATAAAAATTACAATAATTATTAATTATTCAACTGATCCAGTTTAAATGTGATAAAAAGGAATTTTTGGACTTTGAAAAATTCAGAAATCATGCTGAATATCGCATATTTTATCAAACGTTACGACATTGCCCCTTTTGAACTTGGAAAAAAATTCAGAAATCACGCCGATTTTTAGACATTTCATCAGACAACCTTTCAGAAATCATGCTGATTTTTTTCAAAAAAAGTATAAGTTTACAAAAGTCAGAAATTGTGGCAATTATCAGAAATTTTATGAGTCTGGATCAACTTAACTTTTTGGTCTTGGAAAAGTTCAGAGATTCCCACATTTTGTGAGACGAACAGATGACTTTTTGGACTTGAAAAAATTATATTACTATAAAATTTGGCTTTTAGATGTGTGACCTTTGATCCCAAGGTCCAAATTTGATATATTGGACCACTCGTGTGAAGAGAGTCTTTTTTTTGTCAAATTTTACCTCTTTGCAAAGTGGACCTTTTCTGATGGAAGGTCACATACAGGGGAGCGTATAAGTCAATTTACCAATTTGCAACAATGTGTTTTCCACCCATACATATGTATTTTCTGGCCAAACTAAGGGTCCTATGAAAAAAATTCTAAGAACCAAAGTTGTAGAGCGTGGAATTTTCTTTCTCTTATAACTTAATAGTTTTTTTCTAGGGGGCTTAGTTTTCGCGATTTTTGCAGTCAAAGTTCAAAATTGGATAGCCTACGAATAATTTTTTACATTACCAACTTTGACTGCAAAAATCTGGAAAACTAAAACCCCAAGAAAAAAACTATTAAATTATAAGAGGAAGAAAATTCTACGCTCTACAACTTTGGTTCTTAAGATTTTTTTCGTAGGACCCTTAGTTTGGCCAGAAAATCCATTAAAAATGGGGTTCGGACGAAGGAAACTGACAGCGACCCCATGTACGTATCATCATATCTGATGAAATATCTAAAAGTCTTTTTGGACTTGAAAAAATTTTCAGACTTCAAAGTACTTTTTGGACTTGAAAAAATTCAGAAATCATGCTGATTTTTCAGATATTTTGTCAGACATTAGCTGCTTTTTGGACTTGAAAAATATTTGAAATTTTATATTAGGTACTTTTGGACTTGGAAAAATTCAAAAATCTTGTTGACTTTAAGGCATTTTGTTAGACAGAAAATATATTGAGTCAATCTGACTTGAATCAACTTTTGGACTTGGAAAATTTTTGAGATTCCTAACTTTTTTTCTAGATTGACTTTTGGACATTTTTTTAAGATTTTAAACGACTTTTCTGAATTGAAAAAAAAAGTTAGAAATCAAGCTGACTTTTAGACATTTTGTTAGACAGAAACAGTATTGGATCAATCTGAATTGTTTCCCCCAATTTCATTAACTTTTTGGACTGATAAAATTTTTGAGATTTCGGACTACTTTTTGGATTTGGAAAAAAATTCTGAAATCATGCTGATTTTCATTTTGTCATACAAAAATGGTATTAGACCAATCTGAGTTTTCGGAGATGGGAAATTTCAGAGAATTTGACGATTGTTTGGATTTGGAAAATTTCAGACATTCAACTTGTAATTTTTCTGGTTGGAATTATAGTAAAAGCACATCCTATGTTTAATACTTTCATACGTGTGAACCAACCAGAGAGACCCTGGAAACCTGATGAGACCCGAAAGGCCGAGAGTTTTTTTATAAAGTTTTAGTGAAACCTCGATTTTTTTCTCGGATCAATATGAGTTTTCCTTTTTTCATATCTCAGAAAATAATGATTTCAGCCAAAAACTGTTTTCATCAATTTTTACCAGAGTTCACTTTTTTCATTAAAGCATTTCTTGAATTATGCAAAATTGATCAAATTGCAGCTTTCTTATCTCTAAATGTGATTTTCCTTTTGGGTCTCAGAAAATAAACTGCTTCAGTCAAGTTTTACCAGAGACTACTTTTCTTATCAAGATCAATCGTGGAATTTTGAGAAATTGATCAAATTACAGATTTCGCAGTAAATATGATTTTCTCTTCTAACTCCAAAAATATCGATTTCGTCGTATAACTGCTTTAGCTGACTTGACCGAGATTAGATACTTTATCAGATTATCGAGTGGACTGTTTAAAATTGATCAAAATTCCAATAATCATTCTAGATAGATAGAAATATTTATTTTGAGACGCCCGACTACTTGGCCTTTAGCGTCTACAATTTAGGAACAGTTTACCAGATTATTATACAAATACCTTAATATATGAAAATTCAA
>FIZU01005131.1:0-38494 GCA_900064475.1 Pseudococcus longispinus
TTGTATTTTGGTGTCATTGATGATATATTACAAGAAAAAAATTTTTCGACCAGAAATGGCATATTTGAGGGAGGAAAACGTTGGAGTCATAAAATCTGCAAAGGTCATTAAAAGGTCACAATTTGTATCCAAAAATTTCCAAAAAAAAGATATTTGAAATAAAATTTTGAAAAGAAACAACTTCGTCATGAAAAAGTTCAAGAAAAGCTACAAAAAAGCTTTTGATGCAATTATGAAATCTTATTTCAGCAAGTGAAGGATCAATTGATCCGTGGCTTTGGGGCTTTACCAAACGGCGGAGGGAGGGGGTGGTTAGGAGACAGTTTGTTATCTTAGTTGACTTCGTGTTTATGGGTTTTTATCAGAATATCAGGTATCCAAAAAAAAATTAAATTGGATAAAATGAAAAACTCGTCTTCAATTTTTGATATTTCAATAAAAAGGGATGATTGTCAAAAATTGTACATTTTTTGACAGTCCATGATTTAAAATATAGGTACTTAATTCTGATAGGATTCAGTTGGAAAAATTGAGAAAAATTACATTTAAAATCAAAATAATCAGAAAAATTCTGAGTTGGGGATTCTCAACTTACAGCCTCCTCCGAGTTGACCTAGGGGCTTAAAAATCATGTCTGTACTTGTTTCAAGTCAATACCCATAAAATATTGCAATTTCAGCAAAATCGAGAAACTTAAATTTTTTTTGCTCTTTATCACGAATTGAGTATTTTTGATTTTGAAAAATTTCACATGAAATGAGTTGAAAAAAATTTAAGTTTTTCGATTTTGCTTAAATTGCAATATTTGATGGATTTTGACTTAAAGAGAATCCAGTCATGATTTTAGGCTCCTAGCTCATCTCAGAAGAGGTTGTAAGTTCAGAAAATGGCGTCATTCGGGTATTTAAAAAAAAATTGAAAAAAGGGGAAAAATCAACGAATTTGATCTAAATGCAGGTTGATGGTGTATTTTCGTGTCAGTGATGATGTACTCGTATTGCAAGAACAAAAAAAATTTGACCTGAAATGACCTAGTTGAGGCAGGAAACTGGCTAAGAAACCTGGTTTTTTGAAGATTTAGGTATGAACCCTTGGCAAAAATCAAAAAAAATTCTGAGTGTGCAAAATGATCTGAAAAATAAGAAAACAACTTTTTTTGTGCTCACACCAAAATTGTGCCCCCTGTGGCGATTTGAAGTTTTCAAGGTCGATTTCAAGGTCATTTTAGGGGTCGGAAAAATCTGAAAAGATTTCACGACGTTCCTCTTAAGTACGTGTACTCACATACCAAATTTGATAAAAATCGGTCAGAAATTTGTTGAGATAACATTTTTTGGTTTAAAATCGCAATTTCGGGGGCCCAGCTGTCTCCAGGGGGTGAGGTAAACGATTCCGCATAGGCTCTAAAATCATCTCCTACCATAACAAATCGGAAGCCCTGAAAAAATCTGAAATTCGATTAGAGGTTGATTGATCTCCTTACCACACCAGAGCCTTTGTTAAAAAAAAAACGAAAAACGAAAAACGAAAACTAAAATAAAAATTTGGCTAAAAACGAAAAAATTACATTTTTTTGTTTCGTCATCTCCAAAATTTTAATTTTACGTGTTTTTTTTTTCAATTTTGAAAATGCTTTTACTTAGGCGAATTTAATTTAAAATTAAAGTGGTAACACTGTGTACTTCCTACAATTCACCCCAGTTGCTTTTAGACCATCACGTAATAAGGTTGTTTATTGCTGTGGTTTTTTTTCGCAATTTGCTTTTTAGTTCTGTTATTTTGGTTTTTTAATGGAACATCAAAAAAATTGAGTGATAATATATTTCAATAAATAAGTACAAATGAATTACCTAATAATTCTATGACTAAAATTACACCTACTTTACTAAAAAAAGTGTGTAGGTGAAATAATAAATACTTAATTAAAATAGGCAATTAAGCTACAGACAAAGGTTCATATTTATTTACTTAATTCAAAAATAAATTGAAACATTTCGATTGTTTACAAATAGGTAGGTACTTGAAAGAAGAATTATTTTAGGATGTATTAAAATAGATAGGTAAATAAGTAAGTACGTGAAAGAACTAGAATTTCGAAATATCCTTAAATATGAAATTAATAATTCAATTAATTCAATTTTTTATTCATATAAATCCTGCTCCAATCTACATACACACAAATCTTCATTTTTCGTCAGATATGAACAATTGACAAAAACTCATCCAAAACACTTTCAATTTCATACTCGTATACACCGTCAAACCAGATGAAACTTTTCGAACACCCGCTATTCGACGAAACTGGGTGACAATTTGTTCGCTTTAAATTTACATAATATTAATTATTGTAAATATTTATTAAGTTCAAGGAGACTAACCTTCTCCACGTAAAACGAACCTGGACAACTCGAACACCGATGTTTTTATTTTCACTGATTAAATTATCAATTAAAATTAATCTCGTTACAATTGTCTATCGATATGTAGGTCGGAAAAAACACCGCCTCTCGGATATTGTACTTTATGTACTAATTCTTTCTCGGAACTTATTCTTTTGAAAACCCAGACTAATTAGGTTCATTTATTTTAGCATTGTTCTTAAGCTGAAAACTTTTTTTGTGGGTTTGCGGTTTGTTTATTTATCAATGACTCTGCGGTTTCGGTGATTTTAATAATTTAGCGAATCTCGACTCGGAATAATTTACATATTTTTACAACTTTGAATAACGTACAAATAAATATGAGATCATCTTCCGCAGTAGCATCCGTCATTAGCGTTTTTCTCGATCCAAGATAGGTATTTCGTGACTCTGGTATAAACCCCTGGGTATTTCGGTCTAGCGCAGCCATTACCCCAAGAGACTACTCCTGCAAATATTTTAAAAAAAAGACGTAGTTTGCCAAAAAAAATTTTTTATGATTCTGTGAAAGTGAAAGTATTGCGTATTTATTGAAAGTAATAACTTACCTATAACTTCATACCGTTTATCATCTCTGAGAGTCATTAAAGGCCCTCCACTGTCACCCTGTCAAATAATTAGCGTAATGATGTACAATGTATGTTCAAGTTACACGTGCTTTGAAATAAACCTGATCACCTTATCAGATGTAAAAGAATGATCTCATCTTACAATGTAGTTATTATAAGAATTAATACACACCTGACACGAATCTTTCATGCCTTCGTCATATCCAGCACACATCATGTTATCGGTGACCATTCCAGTGGGATATCGAGATACACATTTTTCATTGCTAATTACTGGTACATCGACCATTCTTAGGATACAAGCCGGTTTACCACCTTCTTCCAGAGTACCCCATCCAGCCAGTTTGCTATTTTTACCTTCGTAAGTTTCGGCATCGTCTGTAAAATAATGATTTTTATGGTGGATTTAGAAGGACTTTTATGTATAAATTGAAAGATCGAGCTTTGAAAACCTTCCAGGGATATTTCTCAGTGATTTGAGGGCAATAGATACATTTTTAGCCCGATTGAACTGTGGTGTTACAAATTACACCAGCAGAAATACTGTTTATGACATGCTCAATACTTCAATTCACGATAGCGCCTTCATTTCACGAGATAGATCAAATTTGTACATAACCCATTTTATAGTAAATTTAAGAATATAAAAATTTTGTCATATGCATATTTTGCCTATCTCGCATACAAAAGGAGTAATTCGCTATAACGTTCTCGACTTCTTTTAAAAAAGTGTCACAACGTTTCAAAATGTTTTATTTATAATAACTCCTCTAATATGAGAGATACACGAAATATACATATGACCAATTTTGAAGTGCTTCTAAAAACCTATCAAATAAGTTATGTACGTTTCTTGCCTATCTCGCATATTGAAGGAGTTATCACAATTTAAAGATATTAAAACGTGATGACACCGTTTTAATTTAAAGAGAAGTCAAAAACATTACAGCGAATTACTCGGTCTGCATGCAAGGTAGGCAAAATATGCAAATGACAACATTTTTAGATTTTTAAATTTATTACAAAATAGGTTATGTACAAATTTCACCTATCTCGTGAATTGAAGGCGATATCGTGTTTTGAAATATTCATGCCCATAAAAAATATTTCTTCAAGTAGTATTTGAGACACTGCAATCAAATCTGACCAAAAAATAAGCTTTTCATTGAAAAATCCAGTCAAAATATAGTCTGCCATACATATTGTACCAATATTTGATTAATCAACCACAAAAATATACTCACTCGTTGGTAAACAAATCGGTCTAATGGTATCTGTCAAAGGCACCCTGTCATTCAACCTCAAAAGGGCAATATCATTGTCGAAATTGAAAAAGCTAAAGTTGCCAGCGAAAACTCTCAATACAAAACGAGACTCAGGTTTCGATGTCGAATTACACCGGTCATGTTCTCCCAACGTCACTTTGATCATAAACCATAAGAATCTACTTGAAAGACGAACGACGACAGGTAATTATAAAAATACACAAGGTACTCCAATTAATACACTTACATTGTTTACGTACCCCTTGACACAGTGAGCAGCGGTCAATACGTATCTATCGTTGATTAAGGTACCTCCACAATAAAACCTATTGAAATAAGATAATCGAACCATCCAAGGGAATTCATTCGGATCGGTGGGTTTGCCTCCAACTATACGCGTGTCTTCGTTCGTAACGCCGCAAGCTGCGTTTGAAAATTTCATTGTACCGTTAGAATTTTGTAAGTTTTTAAGTATTTTTTTTTTTATTTAATCGATCTAAAAATAAATTCACAATATATAGGTTGAACTGCCCAATTCATTGTAAAAACCGCGCAGCGAGCGTGCTCGAAAACATGCTAATAGAAACCTGTTTGGTGGAATTTTACAAACTGTATAATTTATTATTTATCGCGATCGTGTCTTAGTTGTAATAATTTGTGTTTCGGATTTTGTAGGAATCATTTCTTTCTTTTTTTCTCTTTTTTGTATGATCAATCCGTGGTAATTTTTTTGGAGGTCCGTGAATGATGTATACTTACTGCATTCGCATAAGGTGGCTCGGTCAGAAAATGATGTGCTGGGTGTTGTGGTGCTGAAGGTATTTTTCAATTTGTCGCTTGCCCATGATATTACTCCTGCGTTCTGAAACAATGGTAGGAATTAGATCTGAGGATTTGTGGGAGGAAATGTGAACATTTGTTATAATTTGTATTGATTTCGAATAGAACGGGATCCATAGATCACAGACGATTTTGGATCTCAAAATATATGATCTATAGTCCACATAATACCATTGATTTGACCCGAAAATTTGAACATATTTTAGATTTAGATTTTTACATAATTTGCTTAATTTGAGTTAGAAAAAAGTGGTAGGTATCATTTTAAAGAATTAGAAAAATAACGTTAAATACATAGAGGATGCCTATCTCGATTTTGAAGGGGCAATGACTTACAAAAACTTGAAAATTTCATCTGGACTGGACACAAAAAGACAATTCATAAAAGAGATTTAGCTTTCTGAGAGGAACAAAAACGTTATGCGAAAAATTGGTCAATTTTTGAAAATGAGGACCCTACAAAGCTTTAATTGACATTCCCAAAATTTACAGGTTTTAGCGTATTTATGTTCAAAGTTGGAAAATTTTTTTCATATCTTTCTTTATTCCTTTCAAATCATCTTGATAGTATTTTACAAATTCTATGTCTTACTAGTGCTCCTCGATCAATCTGCGAAGGTAGTACTTTCAGCAAGGGTTTCTTCTTGGAATAACTCCATTTTTTACAAAGATAGCTGCACCATATATACATGATGTTTTTTGTTAGTGGTACTTGATCATATCCAGATCTCAAATATTCTCAACCATTCATCGGACATCCTATATATATATATTTAAAACTGCCATACAATTGTTCTTGAAGCTTGAAACTCATCAGAATCAAGTTCTACCCTGTTATCAAATAGTTTGAAAACCTATCAAACCAGTTCTGTGGCTCGCGTCAAACCTCAACATTAGTTTAAAAACCAGTCAAACGAGTTTTATAAGTTTGTAACTCATCAGAATCAAATTCTACCCTGTTATCAAATAGTTTGAAAACCTGTCAAACCAGTTTTTATGGCCGCGTCAAACCACAACAGTAGTTCAAAAACCCGTCAAACGAGTTTTTTAATTTTGAAACTCATCAGAATCACAGCCCAACTAGTTATCAAATAGTTTGGAAACCTGTCAAACCAGTTTTATAGTTCAAACCTCATCAGTAGTTTCAATCTTTTGAAACGCAGTTAAACTAGTTTTTAAAATTTGAAACTTGTTGTTCATTTTTTTTTTTTTTTTGAAATTCGTCTTGATCAAGACTTAGTCTCAGCCATAATCAAGGCCAACTTAACTTAAGAGAGGAGGAGATAATAAGTATGTTTCTAAATTTTGCATAATTTATAGGTATGTAGTTCTATTTGGATTAATGAATGAAGTTTTAGTTCAGAAATTTTTTAGGGTTGTGACTTGTAGAAATTACGCGATTGAGTAGAAAATGAAGATTCAAGTCTGAAATTGTCAGTATCCAGTTTCTCGATAAAATTTATTTGATTTGAGCATAATCAGTATCTACTTATAATCGAATAGGGAGAAAAACCAAAAAAATGAAAAATGTTACCAAATTACTTGAGGACTAGACAACTACTGAATAAATTAATAAATACATAGCTAAGGTACCTATTTGGGCCATTATTAAAGAATTGAATTAATAAAATGTAGAAAGTCTATGGTTTTAGGAAAAAATTTTGACTGCAAAAATTTCGAAAACCAAGCCTCCTAGAAAAAAAAACTAATTGATTAAAGAAGAAAGAGAATTTAAAGCTCTACATTTTTAATTCCTAGCATTTTTTTCGCAAGACCCTTAGTTTGGCCAGAAAATCCATATTTATGGAAATTTTTTTTCAATTTTCAAAACTATCGGCTTCGTATATGAGCTATAACTCGAAAAGGACTCAATTTTGGAAATTTTTCATAATAACTTTTTTGAAAGAGGATTGAATTAGCTTTCAAATGATGTAATTATTTTTTAATTTCGTACAATTTTACTAACCATTTTATTTTTTCGCGACTACTTATAAATAAAAAAATTATACAAAATCAAAAAGTAACCATATCATTTGAAAGGTAATTTTCTCCTCTTTCAAAAAAGTTCCAATGAAAAGCCTCAAAAACTGAGCCCTTCTCGAGTTATGCAAAGAAATGAAAAATTTTTATGAAAAAACATTAAATCATCGGGCACAGAGTATGCAGCCATGATAACTTTTTTAATTTTTTTACTTATTTCTCTGGATACTTTTTCGATGGTGGGTTCTCCTTAGCTAAGGCTGAATCATTTTCACAATTTTTATAAAATTATACCGTGAATTTTTCCTCAATTTTTTTCTGAATTTATCACAATTTCCCTGTTTATACTTGATCTTCGTATAGAAATCAAGCGTCAATTTGTCACATAAAAATATTTTCAAATAAAATCCCCTCAAAAATGTATTCGTACATCAAAAGCAGCTGATTTCACCACATATCAAATCCACGACGTAATTTGTCTTTCGTACACGAAATAACTAACGGAAATTCTCACAATGGCGTCTGTTTGGATTTCGAACGAGATAATTGTGTAATACAATTCCGGCGGAATTGATTACGGTACGCGATAAATCATAAACAAGCCGGCTAAAACTTTCGTCAAGACACGATACGGTCTGTGATATAGTACTCTTTGCTGGTTACACATTACACACGATAATTTATCAAACGACACCATCGTGAGATGGTATGAGACACGTAGCTATGTAAACTCACTCAATTTGCACGCGGAAATCGCCGGCTTATTGGAAAGGAAGCATATATCGATAGGTATCCTTTGAATCACCAAAAAAACCGTCTCTACGTAATACGTATACTTAATCTAATGCAAAAAAAAACCATCACTTACTGTTATCGATAAATTGTGCAAAAACACAATACAACACGTGCCGGCCACGGTTACACAAGCGAACTTAATAGACGACAATGACATTTTAATGAGAACAGACGCCGTTTTACACTGGACGCTGGAGAATGGTTTTTTTCTACGAGAAACCAGTTCCTGCCTGGCGGATGGTTGCGTATTCTCGATAGGCTATTCCTTATGCACGCAAATTCTACAGCTAAGAAATCTCATCGCGAACGAGAGAACGACAATGAACTCGGCGGCGTTGCAGGTCTTCAAACTTTCTATTAACGAGCCTTACTAATTTGTCTGCTGGTGATAATACCATTTTAAATGTTATTTGTAGTAATTACCTAGAGTTTGAGTGGTTTTTTTTTTTCTACCTAGATCGGTATCGTCGAAATGACAACAAACCAGATAAAGATTATTTTCGACGATTAACGTTTTCGAAGGATTTTTTTGATATTTCGAAGGAATTTGAAAATATGTAGGACTTGGTTTACTATTCGGTTCGCTAGCTCGTCAAATATGCCATGTCGGTCATTTACTCTACTGGTAATTTGTGAATTCATAATTCGTCGTAAAACGTCGATATCCAAATACGTTGCCCCGGATGCACGTACAATTATTTGGGTTCAATAAATGCAAAGCCTATGCGTGAATATTAATTATACGTAGGAGTTCTGCAGCTATTTCCTCCAAAGGTTACATTGTTAGTATGTACACGCAATGAAAATACGATTTTAATTCGATACAATTCGATTAAAAATATCACAAAAGCACCCATCATCTTCTCTCAATATCGACTACACATAATTTACCCAATGACTAGAATGACGATATTCTAAATTAATTTTAAAATAAGTTGATCTGCTCGTTGGCGGTTGCTTTGTTCGCAAGTTTTACTGGTCGTAAATGACGACTCGACGATAACCAGTTTTCGTCTGCGAAGTGCATCTTATAAGTTGTATCTAGTACTCATACTCCAAGTCGAGCTGCGATTCTCCTCCGACTACTCCTATGGCGTAGAATGGAGAGATTTACCGTCGCGTCGTTAATCGGTCGTGTACGTGTGTACCTGTATCGTGTATACCTGATATGAGCTTGATCTTCGATCAGTTTCAGTTGACGCATAAACACGTATCTCTCATGTTTCGTTTTACCCAGTCCAAGTATCGGTTTACTCTGGTGTATACTCCTGGGTATCCTGGTCTACCGCAGCCGACGCCCCACGAAACGATACCTGTAATTAGAAGATACTTAGTAGGAATTTGAAGAAATATAGTGAGGGGAATCGATATGATCGATGATAGTTGGTGATTTCATATTTTTGGGTTTCTAGTTTGATTATTAATGGTCATTTTTGTTGGAAATCAAACAGTTCATCGACCTGATCGACTTCTCTTCAAAATTTGAGGAGAGCAGGGATTGTCAAGAATTTTGAATATTTATTCTTAATCGTCCTTGGATGCTGTCAGACTTTGTTCAAAGGTCAATGGCCAAAAAAATTTTCCAACGTCATTTGTATAATTTTGGCGCGTTAGCGTTACAAAAAATGTATGGTACGTGGCACATTTGCATTCCAAAAAAAAAGTTCCGCAAAGTTGGTGATTTTCACCATTTAGATCTTGAATATCTCATTGCTTTTTATTTTGGCTCATTTACATTGCAAAAAAATCAATACGAGATTGAACGTGACAGGTGACAGATGTGCTTTCCAAAGGGTATGCCTGTTTTTGAAATTCAGGGATTTGAGCCTTCAGATCTTGGGTATCTCGTTGTTCTTATTTTGGCGATTGACATAACAAAAAAAAAATCTTGAGCTATAATTAAATATGGCAGATGTGCATTGCAAAAAAAGTGTTTTTTTAAAGAACGTAGCCAGGTTTGTAGGAGTGATTTGACCTTGAGCACCGAATTTTAAATTATCCAGTGAAAGTTGGTCCTTATGGTCTAGAACCTCCGTGACAAAATTTTTAGCTCGATACCTCAACCCTAACTCCTTCTGGGGGGTTAAATGTGGATTTTTGTTAAAATTTCTATTTTTGGCATTTTCAACCGAATTTCTTCAAAGTTGCAGAAATAGTAGAAAATATCAAGGGTGATTTTTGGAATTTTTTGAAAAAAAATTCGAGAACTTTTTCAAGGTCAAATGGACATTTCAAGCTTTCTAAAGGCCATTTTGGTAACCCCTTTCAGAGATGCAATTCTGAAAAAAATATATAATGTGTATTTAATCTATGATGCACAATCTCATATTTTTGTAGAACTTGATATCGTTGTGCGTCATCTTCAAAAATGCAAAAAATCTATTTTTTTCGTCCATTTTCCCCCTTAAATTGGTCATTTCTGCTCGAAAAAGTTTTTTCTTGCAATATATCATCAATGACACAAAAAATACATCATCAATCTGCATTTAGACCAAATTCGTTCATTTTTTCTCTTTTTTCCAATTTTCTTTTAAAATACCCGAATTACACCATTTTGGGAACCCACGACCTCTTCAAGATGACTTGAGGGCCTAAAAATCATGCCTGGGCTTGTTTCAAGTCGATATCTCTCATATACTGCAATTTTGATTTTTTTGCTTTTTTAAAAAATTTAGTATTTTTGAGTTTAGAAAAATGTTTAATGAAATAACGAAATAATTTGAAAAAGAAATCACTTCTTAATAAGTGTTTAAATTTGGCATGTCTGAATTCCAAAAAATTATGCAAATTTCACCTTGATGGGAAAACTAATACTCGTATTTTAGAGTTTTAGTCCTCAAAATTGTATTTAGCTCTAGACCATTTGCACGTTGAAAAAGTTCTTTTTTTAGTTGTTGAAATATTTGCTGATTTTTGTTCTTAAATTCATATTTTGGCACATTGACGATACAGAAAAAAATCATTGATTATTCAATTCATCACATTAGCACTCCAAAAAAAATTCTTGGAAATTAACGGCGATTCTTTCTATATCGTATTCGTAGTCAACTCTTGTTCTCATTTTGGCATATTGCCATTGCAAAAATTCCTAGTGATTGAAGCTTGTAGAAAGTTCTTGAAAATTCAGCTTGTCGGGTTTGCAGTCCAAAAAAAATGGGTTTGAAATGATTTTTTTTCCAAATTCAGCCCTTTCCTCATATTTTGGCGTATTACGGCTACAAAAAATTCTTAATAATTAAATTGGGCAAATTGACATTCCAAAAAAAAAGTTTAAAATATTATCTGGTTCCAGTTTTTAAATTATTTTCAACATTTGTCTTTGTGTTGGCAATTCAAGTTGCAAAAAATCCTTAAAAATGGAGTTTGTCACGTTTACGTTCCAAAAAAATATTGTATTTTTTCAAATGACTGAAGTATAGGCAATAATTACCTCTATTATGTGAACTGACACATTGACGTTGCAAAAAAATTCTCTGTAATTAAAGATGGGCGCGTTTACATTCCAAAAATTTTTTTTTTGAATTTTCGTATGTGCCTATTATTAAACATTTGAGAATCTGGGTAGCATTTTTGACAACAGTAATGAAGCTTCTCAAAATGTTTTATTGCACGATTTCATTGCATGGAATTTGGTCAGATCATCTATTTTTGTTATTTTATGTGTGGAGCTGTATAAAATTTTACGCAAATTCCCAATTACAAGATCTGGAGTGAGTCCAAAAAGTCATTTGAATTTTGAAAAATTTACCATGTCCAAAAAAGTTAGACAAAATATCTAAAAATCATTGTAACGGATTTTCGTGATGGAATTTCATAATGGAATTTTTTTGAAAAATTTTCGAAATGCAATTCCAAGTATAAAAAGTTGGTAAAAATCTGAAAATTTTTCCAAATTCAAAAAAGTCCGACAAAATGTCTTAAAGTCAGCATTAGATGAAAAACTGTCTGATTTGAACTTTCTTGAAATTTTCCAAGTCCATAATGTTGAAATTTTCAAGGCCAAAAATTCATTTGAGCTCTTAAAAATTTTCAAGTCCAAAAAGGTCTAGCAAAATTTCTGAAAGTTGACGTAATATCTGAAATTTTCCAAATCCAAAAAGTCTGCCGGACATAATATCGGAAAGTTACCCTGATTTTAAAATTTTCTTAATTCAAAAAGTCCAAATTAATTGTCTAACTAAAAGTCAGCAATATCTTTAAAAACTTTTTGAGTCCGAAAAGTCAATAGAAATTTGAAAATTTTTCAAAGTCCAAAACAGTCTGACAAAATGTCTGAAAGTCAATTTACTAAGTTCAAAAATTCTTAATTGTTTGTCTGACAAAAGTCTAAAAGTCAGTATTATCTCTGAAACTTTTCAAGTTCAAAAGGTCAATGGAAATCTGAAGTTTTTCCAAGTCCAAAAAGTTTGACAAAATTTCGTCAGGTTTTTCTCAGAATTAGGTATATTTTCTGTTGAAATTCATGTGGAAGTGATTTTATAAGATGATAAGAGTGAAGTTTTTTTTTTTTTGTAAAAATCGTATTTTTAAGATAAGTACCTACCAATTATGCTATATTTTTTTTGAAGGACTTGCCATAAGGATACGAGATAACTATTATTTTTTTTTGAATTATCCATTCTGTGGTATTTTAATTATATTGGAATAAAAAGTATGAGATTGATATAAGTTGAAATGAGTCAGTAAATTGGGAATATTTGCGATGAAATAAAAATTTTCACCATTTTCTATGTGCAATCAACGATACTTAGGTAAATACATAGATTACATAGGTACTAAATATTTTTTTTAAATTATTATTTTTTATTAGATTTATTTTAATCTTACCAACAAGTTCAAATTTATCATTGCCTTGGGTACTGACCAACAACGGACCTCCACTATCGCCCTGCCAACATAAAACAAAATAATCACTAAAAATATCAATAATAAACGATGATAATCTTATTCTCTTTTTTTTTCGTTTACGATTCCAGATGCGTGCAGGTGTCCTACATTCGTGCGACCCATGTTGACTATCTACGTATTATATGAATAGGTGCGAGATTAAACAGTAAACACTTCAGTAATTAGAATCTTTGAGCCGAGTTATTATCATATTGTGATTTTGGAGACAGTTTCAATAATGATTTTCCACTTTTGATAAATAATTCACATTAGCAGAAAAAATCATTCGTACTTGACACGAATCTTGGGTTCCTTTTCCAGCACAGAGCATATTGGGAGTTATCCTGGATGGTTTGTATTTACTGCTACGACATTGGGTCAAGGTTAGTATGGGGACTTGTACTTCTTGTACAACTGATGCCAGCGTTCCTCCTTCGGATGTTCGTCCCCAGCCTACTACGGTGCCTGTCATTCCTGAAGGATCTAGACCTGCAAAAATAATGTCATTTGTAGTCGTGGCAATAGATTGAGGTAGGTTAGTTTAATAGCAAGTTGAAGGCTTGAACGATTTTTTTTCTACTTTTTACAATTTGAAAAAAAAAATTAATAAAGCTACGACTCAAAAATGTTTACTCAATCTCTAGACGAGAACATGATGTGAAAAATATAGCGAAAGGTAGATTCTGATTTTGAAGGTCTAAAAATGGGAATGCCAAAATTGACATAGGCTATTAAAATTTTGGAAAATGTTTTTTTTTTTAAAATCGTATTGTCATCACAAATCCAAAATTTAAACCTCAATGGTCCCATAGGAGTTGAGATGAGCTTCAAAAACCAAACTTCATATTATAAAGACTAGATCCTTTTCTTGAATTTTTTTTTTTTGCCCATACGTTGGGATTTCAAATTTGCCTGAAAATATCATATATTTTTTTGATAAAGGTTATAACTTGAAAATGGCAAAGAAAACTAAAATTTCATAGAAAATTTAAAAATATCAACAAAACGTGATAGAATTAGCTCTAAAAGTCTATAGTAATCAAATTTTTTGTCTGCTATCAAGACATTTTCAATTCTGTTGAATAAATAAGTAAATTGAAAATATTCTAAATCAGTTTGAAGAAATCAAGATTCAATAAAAAAAATTTCTACTTCTCAACTTAAAAATGAGCCTGATTTGAAAATTTTTGAAATTTTTCCTGTAAAAATCATGAAAAATCAAAAAATAAATTCTGAGAATTGAAAATTCATCTTCTAATATTTTTCAATTTTTTCATTCCATTGGAAGCGCTATTTTTAAAAATTCCAAGATTCGAGATGAATTTTTGACAGCTTTTAAATCAAATTCAATGATAAAATTATTTGAGGGCAGACAATTTTCAAAAAACAACAACAACAACATTAAAATAATCTGAATCATCGAGGCGAAAAAAATATGCCAAAATGAGAAGAAAGCTGGGATTGTCTGAAAGTCTGAACTTCTCAATTATATACAGTAGTCAAAAAGAGATTCAAATTTGAAAATTATTTTGTAATCAACGATTTTCACTAATCATGATTTTTTAAGAAATCATTATTTTAAATCGCCATATAAAAGGCTGATTGTAATTACAAAATTTAATAATAAAAAAAAAAAACTTATTCCATTGTTTTGACTTTTTTTTCTTTTTCTCTCTTTGAATGGACCTCACTGCTTGTAAAACATTTAATCGTACACGTCAAAAAAGTTTTAAAAATGAAGAAACTAATATTTTTACTGCCCAAAATTTGAAAAAAATTTTAATTTTTTTTTAATTACAAAAAAATCAGCTAAAAAGTGGGAAAAATGTCAAAAAATATTTTAAAACAATCACAAAACAGTTTTAAAAATGTGAAAAAAGTTGGATAAAATATTTTTAAAACGAAAATTTTTTAATTTTTTCGTCCAAAATTTGAAAGAATTAATTTTAATTTTTTTTTTAAATTTAAAAAAAGTGGAAAAAATGCCAAAAAAGTTGGATAAAATATTTTAGAAATCAAAAAATTTTCATTTTTTTGTCCGAAATTTGAAAAAAAAAATCAATTTTTTTAATTTAAAAAAAGTGGAAAAAACGTCAAAATTGTTAATAAAAAATCACAAAACAGTGAAAAAATGTAAAAAAAAGTTGAATAAATTATCAAAAATGTCAAAAAAATATGTTTTACAATTGACAAAATTTTGATTTTTTCTGTCCAAAATTTGAAAAAAATTTAAATTTTTTATAAATTTACAAAAAAGGGGGGAAAATGTCAAAAAATGTTTTACGACAGAATTTGGATTTTTTTCGGTACAAAGTTTGAAAAAAATTTCAATTTTTTTTCAAATTACAAAAATAGAAAAAATGTCAAAAAACGGAAAAAATTGGAAAAAATGTTTAAAAAATGTCAAAATTATGATTTTTTTGTCCCAAATATGAAAATTCTTGGACCTTGATGCTTGGTGATACGTCTGCACATCAAAAGAAACATTTTGAAAAAAAATGGACTGAATCGGTTTATTAGAAGGGGCTGATGAACTATCACAAATTTGCTTCAAAAATCGTTTAATGTATGTAAATTGTTTAGGGGGAGGGGGTACCTCTTAAATTTGAGAAACATCCTCTTAAACATGTTACAAATTTCTGGTAAAAAGTGCTGAATTTTAACTTGGAAGTTTTTGGGACACCCTGTAATGAGGATGTTACTCTGTCCCCTCCCTCTCCCTCCCCAAAAAATCAATGGGTAAGTTTCTGGTAAAAAGTGCTGAATTTCGATTTGGAAGTTTTTGGGACATCCTGTAATGAGAATGTTACTCTGCCCCCTTCCTCCCCTCCCCAAAAAATCAATGGGGTACCAGCATTTAAACAAAATGTAAAAAATTTCATGAAGAAGACATGGATTCTCATTTTTAAAAATTCAATTGGACACCCTGTTAGATGTCTTGAATTTCAGCTAATTCAACTGTCCAAATCACTCTCAAATGATTCCATCGTAGAATTTGATTTGAAAGCTGTGAAAATTTTTTTTGGAATTTTTGTAGTTTCTAAAATAATACTTTAGACAGAAAAAAACGAGTGAAAAAATCAAAAAATTTCAAATCAATTACCTATTTGTTCAAATTAATTTAGAATAGTTTTCAACCAGTCTAAGGGTTCCAACAGAATTAAAATTTTCTTGGCATTATCTAAAATAGTGAATTTCTATGGATAGAAATTGGTTGGTACCTAATCTAGACCTTTAGAACCAATTTTATAACATTTTGTAGATAATTCCAAATTTTCTATGAAATTAAATACTACCGTTAATTTTTTAAACCAATTTTGGCAATTTTTCGAACCCCAAATCTAATCTCATTCCTTCACATACGTATCCAAAAAATTACCAAAATTTATCGCAATTTTTTTATTCCAACTCACCATCAGGAGGTAAACACACCGGTCGGACGCTTTTCGAAAACGACACAGGTTTACGTAACTTCAACAACGCAATGTCGTGATTGTACGAATTCACGTCGAAGTGACGATGTCTGACTATTGAAGACACGGCTCTCATAACCGACTCGCTGTCACTTATCACAGTTTGATCGTGGTCTCCTAAGATGACCCGTATTTTTGATCTTTTCAGTCTGCGTAACAAAATGTATTTATTATAAATTAGTCTCGTGTCATTGACTCCGGCCCCGGTTACACCTTGAAGCGGTTCATTTGTTATTTAATTGTATTACACGATCCATTGAACCAGATTCACATTCACCGTCTGTAACCTGACCTTTTAAACATCCAAACGGTACAGCGAAAGAATTCACGTTAGATAAGTTGCCTAATCAAATCCTCCCGTCAGATCGTCGTTTTAACGGCGAAACAATTAGGCAACTTTATTAACACGTTTTCTTATTTCCCGAAATGGCATTCCATCGGGTTGGGCGAATCGGTTATGCAAATTATCAAACACCTACGAACCTTCTAACGCAATGAGCGGCTGTAACGACGTAGTCGTTGTTTATGAGAGATGCTCCGCAATGAAATTTACCATCGTAGACGAGTCGAGCTACCCAAGGATACCGATTTACTCCTGTTGGCATACCTCCAACTATACGAATTTCTTGATTAACCAGGCCACATTCTGTAACAAAATCATTTGTGAATTCTCCCTCCTCACTCTTCCTTTTGGCCATTTCCTTTACGTACCACAAGTGCAATTTCCTAACGGTTCTTTTTCCTCGGCGTCTATGCTAGGAGCTCCGAATATCTCTTCGAAAAATATCCTGCCTGTGCCGTGACTCTGTCTTTGGGTAGAGTTCTGAAAACATGAATCTAATCAGTATGTAGAACTACGACTACCTACAACGTACGATGTTGGTTTATAATGGTATCTGGAGTAACGAACGCTCGGGTTTTATAGAAAGTGAAGTTGCAAGGTCTCGACGACTTTCACATCTCTTTAATGATTTAGGTCGTTGGTCAACGGCTTCCTTAACACCATCCTGTATTAAGAGTAGTCATATACGTTTGTCTGGTTATTGCGGTAAAAATTCAAGTTCATTAGAGCTACTAAAGGTACCGCACTAATCTTTCCACTTGTACGAGTACGATGGCGATGTACATAATCCGAAATTTACTCGGAGTACAATTACGAGATTAAGAGTAAATAGAAAGCTGTCGATGGAAACGAGTGCGTATTTCCCCGCCATTTATATTACAAAATTTACGAGCCGTGCGGTGATTCAATTCTTGTTTTTTGTTGTTATTTTTATCGTCGGACATCGTAACGGCGTCTATGAAGTATGAAACCCGTTATTGCATTATTTTTTTCGATGAATAAAATTTGCAAACTGGAATGTTATTTAATAGGTATGCGTATCCTTGAGCCGGTTATTCGGATTTTTTAGGTAACGGATTGTTTTTCGGTTATTCTAGCTTTTGACTGGTTTGGTGGAATGGGTTTTTTGGGAGTTTTTTTTGGTTTGGTTTTTTTTCGGTTTTTTAATTTGTTTGGAGAATTTCTAACTGAAAATGAAATTTTTAATTTTTTCAGAATTTTTGTTCGCGATTTAATTAATTATTTTGGAACTTTTTTCTCATTTTTTATTGTGGTGGGCATTTTTTATTGTTTTTTAAAAATATCTCTCTATTATAATTGTTTAGTAAAAAAGGAAACAAAATAAAGAAAGAAATTTTTGATTAATTTTCTGTTGCCAAATTTTCTTCATACCACAGGAAAGATCAAAACTGGCATTTCTTGAGGAAGGAGAGGGGGTAAAAATTAAAAAATTCCCTACTCGCTACTCAGGCGGTATTTTTCTGGAATTTTCTAACTCGATGCAATTTTCTTCAATACATTATAAAATTTCCCCATTTTCTAAGAAAAAATCCATCTCTTTTCAATTTTTCTAGCTTAAAAATCGAATTTTTTCATTGAAAAACACCCCCCCCCCCCTCCCTTGATTTAGACCTTTGTATACCATAAAATTATTACATATTATCTTGAAGAAAAATTTAAATGTTTATAATTCATTTTTTCATTTTTTTTTTTCAAAATTGTGAAATTTTAATTATGAACTATCCCTCCTCCCAATCATTAAATTGAATAATTCGAGATGTCAATTACTCATTTTTCGTATCAATTTTCCATCTAATTTTTCAAATAAATTTTTTTTCAACTGCCAAGTTGTAACCTGAGACTACACCTACAACCGCACTTTTTTTAAAAATGATTTTGTATGTATCTCAGAACTTCTCTTCCCCTTCCCTTCTGAGACCATTTCTTCTGAAAATCGAGTAAAATTGAATTCATCAGAAAATGTAATTATATGGTCAATGGTCTGAGTCAATTCAGGACAATTTTTTTTAAGAATTTATTCATCAATGGGAACAAATTTTTTATTACCTCGGACGTAAAATTCAATTTTTGCTAAATTAAAATTAATTGTTTTTTCACAGATTTAGACCAAAAAGATTCATCAAAAAATGTTAATTTCTTGGTGACATTTTTGAATTTCAACTTTTTATAATGATTTTTTAATGATAATTTCATGAATTTAATGACTTCCTACCTTGAAAAAAACATATATAATATCCTCCATTTATCTCTACCTCTTTTACAAGCGATGAAAACATTTGCCAGAAGTACAGTTTGGTAACTTTCTATTGATGAAATAAAAAAATGTTTAAAAACTGTTTCTAAAAAGTCGAAAGCGAATATAAAAATGTTGAAATCGAATTCTTCAAATCTTTTAGAAAATCAAATGCTGAACTATCAAGAAAAAATACGTTGGTTTCAAAAATTTCCCACTCGCTCACATTCTATTTTAGATGATTTTTGAGAATCGAAAAATCAGCTGTTAAAATTGATCTGACGGTATAGCTAAAGTTTTGTCCAGACGATAAGTCTCTTAATAATTGACCAAATAAAATGAAATTTTCATGAAAGATCAAATACTACTGGAAATAGAACTCTATTGAATTTGAGAAAAATTGGTGAACCGATTCTCGAGTTATTCGCGATTAAAATTTTCAAATACCTCTAGCGCCTTGAATATTATAATTACGTGAAAATTACACATGACCTTTTTGATAGCATTTAAAAAGACCCACAAAAAAGGTTCTATAACATTTTCATTTTTGTGAACCGGTTCTCAAGGTATTCACGATTAAAATTTTCAAATTCCTCCAACGCCTTGAATATTGCAGTTACGTAAAAATTGTAAAAAACCTTTTTAATAGCATTTAAAAAAACGCATAAAAAAGGTCATATACAGTTTTCAATTTTGTGAACCAGTTCTCAAGATATTTGCGACGATACAGTTCGTTTTTTTCCAAAATTTGAATTTCGCTCTAAAAACTCATCTGAAGTGAAATTTTTTGATTGTTGAAGACTTATTATGAAATTTTCAGTGAAAAAATCAGCTTTTCTAACGCATTTGTTAGGTTAGAGTTTTTTTCTATTCGATTTTCAATTTTTTGATTCGAAATGAAACTTGAATTGGGGAAAGTAGTTTCTTATTCGTGATCTTCTGAAATCAAGATGAGATGCTTTGAATCAGGAAATTGGGGAAAAAATTGACCGAAAAAATGATAATTCGATACATTTTTGAAACCATTTATCATTGAGGGTATTTTGAAAAAAAAAAGAAATGAGAAATGAAGATTTATTTGGAAAAATTGAAGCAAGGGTTGACAATATGAAGCCCTCAAGTTCATAAATCTGAAAAATTGTGACTTCATTAATAATTATTATTTCGTAGGTGGTATTTTTATAACTCGAAATTTACAACTTTCAAGCTTTGCTACAATCTTCATTTCATCATTTATTTGGTTGCATAATTTTCTTTCAAATAATTATTAAAGTTGACTTACACTCTGATGAATCGAACTTTTGGACCAAAAATATCGATCAATTGAGAGGAAAAGACTGAATTTAATCTTTTGCACATTCTGATCTTTGGGATCCAAAGATCCGGATCTATAATTCAGATATTTCGTAATTTGCAGATCTGATCTATGACCTTAAGATCTTTTCAACTTCAAAAAAAGATCCAAAAAATATGAGATCCGTTTCAACTTCTCAAATTTTAAGTTATTAACCCTTTAGGTATTCGTTCAAAGCTTAGTTTATATTTAAAACTAAAATGTAGAATGATCTCCTGATCTAAAGATCCGTATTTTGAGGATCATTAAATCAAAGATCTTTAAAATTCGAGGATCTGATCTTTGGATCTTTGGATCCGATCTTTTGTTTTGGATCTGATCTAATCTGGATCTTAAAAAAATCACTCAAGTGATCTGAATCTGTATCTAATTTTGTTGGAAGATCGATCTCGATTACAAGAGCAGCCCGAAAAAATATACTCAAATTACTCTGGCCAAATTAGACTGTACCACGATGGGGGGGGGGGGGGGGTCAAGGGGCTCCTTTCCCCAAAAATACTAAAATAGTTGGAAAATTTGCAAAAGTAACGACATTTTCTTGTGAAAATTTGAAAAATATTCTGAGTGAAATCAATTTTCAGACTTTATTCTCTTCTCCCTTCGTAATAATTCAGAATTAGGTTCTTCCCTGTTCCTACGTAATTTCGTTTCCATATTTTGAACTTATTTCCAGTTTCGTGATGAGATGATCGATTGATTTTAATATGAATTCTTCTATGGGTAACACAATCATGTTCAACTCCCCCCCCCTCCCTACCCGCCCTTCTGAACGGCAAACATAATGTTTATTGAGTAGGCTGAAAAGTGGAAATTTTCGGTGCTAAACTTAGATAAAACAGTTCTTTTACAAAATTTGCAAACTGAACCAAAATTTCTCAATCGAAAAAATTCAAAATTCATCAAAACTGTTCATCAAGATCTCGTCATTTCGTTCACCCTTAAAAACTGTTTCAATTTTCAATGAAGAAAAAATTCTACGTATTCGTTCTTCGTATAAGAAAAAACCTTTGAATCTTCATCTCACAAAATTCGAACTTGAAGTGGTTTCCAGATCTGATTAAACCAAAATATATCTAAATTTAAGGGTTGCTCACATAATTCGATGGTTTTGAAAATGAATAAAAAAAACTTGACTGCAAAAATCTCGAAAACTAAGCCCTCTAGGAAAAAAATTGATGAATTATCAAAGAAAGAAAATTTTAAGTTCTACAATTTCGATTCCTAACATTTTTTTCGTAAGACCCTTAGTTTGGCCAGAAAATCCATATTTATGAGAAATTTAGCCCATGCACAAAATCTATGGTTTTGAAAATGAAAAAAATTCCATAAACATGAATTTTCTGGCCATACTAAGGGTCCTATGAAAAAAATGCTTGGAAACAAAATTATAGAACTCAACATTTTCTTTCTCCAATAAGCTATCAACTTTTTTCCTAGGAGGCTTAGTTTTCGAGATTTTTGCAGTCAAAGTTTTTTTTTTTTCATTTTCAAAACCATCAACTTTTTGTGAGACACCCTGAATTCAATTTTTTTTTTGAAAATATTTTCTCTTGTTTTTAAATTTAAATAAATGAATTATTTTGTTTCATTTGGGTACAATATTTATTATACGAACGAATTGAATAAGTACAAATACGATTCTTAACATAATGAAAAATTGGTCCATTTTTCCTCTTTTTTTTTACAAACGCAAATCACCCGTTTGAATAAAACTTGGGCGAAAAATCGACAATACAAATGAAAAAACAATTTACATATTTAACTTACGAAATTCTCATCCAAATCGGCATCTTCGTCGTAATTTTGTTCCATTATCGGCGTCATATTCACATACACAACAAACAAAAACATTAAAACAAACGAAATTCGTGGCATTCCGAATACAATATGGTAACTAAACGTCAAAATACATTTTAATTAAATTTTTAAAAAGAATACACGCAACATCGCGATACACACAAAATACAAGCCTGGCCAAAAATCAAAAAAACTATCAAAACTGTACAAACAGGGGTTCCAAAATCAGGGTGTATTACGGGGGCGCGGGCGGTCTCAGTCCGAAATTTTTTTTACATCATATCGGAACCGGAAACGTTGAAATTAC
Organism: Pseudococcus longispinus; assembly: GCA_900064475.1. NCBI lineage: Eukaryota > Metazoa > Arthropoda > Insecta > Hemiptera > Pseudococcidae > Pseudococcus > Pseudococcus longispinus. The sequence goes on from FIZU01005131.1 coordinate 22,285, forward strand.
CGCGCTCAACTATATAACAGAGTTACACTAAAAAGTAACAGTTATAGTGAAACTATTCGACGTGGAAGAAGACACGGTTTTTACTGCTCTCATAATCCTTTCGACGTTCCCCGCGTCTACCGAATGACCAAAGAAGGTCTCCGACGATGAAAAGGAAACGTACATGAGTATTTTGTGGCGGGGGGAGCCGCAGCTGCTGGCCACTTATAAATGTCGTAAGAATGGAAAACTGTTATAGAACTCTCACTTTTTAAACCTGAACATTTCTACGACCGAAGTGCACTGGTATTCTCTTCGCCCCGAGTACACGTGTTTGTCGAGATATTGGGTATGTCTTCTAGACGTAGGTACGAATGTACATTGGTACGTATAAATTTGCCACTCAAAAAAGAGAGATTATCCCAACCATTGCCAACTTATGTGGAGGAAAAATTTGTTTCCGAAAGCGAAAGTTCCCCTTATGTATGTGAAACTTGGCGGTCGCACCGGCATCATGCCCCTTTTACAATTATTCATTGTAATTTACATATTTAATCATATAGTTCGATCTTGTAAAAAAATACACGAGACGGATTTAATCATCTCGTCTCGCAATCGCGCCAAGCTTTCATCTCGCTGCGTATTATCTGATTTGCCAACTCGAACGTGAAATTGTTTCATTAACGTGATAAGTTGCCGTGTCAATACCTCCCAAGTCCTTGACATTGGCGTGGTCTAGGTGTAGCACACTACACGATACCATACCATGCGCCAGCCTATGTCTGTAATAGATCTAGAACATGTTAATTATTTTAACAATGTCGTTAATGTCGATGCTGGAGCTGGAACGGGTGATTGAAACGTATCTTGATGACCTTTGATGCCGTTAGGATTGGATAATTGCTGAGTTCGCGGATACCAGGTAAAGATGGTTGCGTTTTGATTGCTTCCTAGGAGAATTGAAATTGAGCTGAGTTTTATTTGTGTGGGATTAGGGCTGTGGAGAGGAAATCCTGGCTCTGAGCAAAATCAGACATTCGAGGGGTAGGGGTTGGCAAAAATATATTAAAATTTTAAAAATAAATATCCATTATTTTGTGAAAATAAACAAATTTCTTGTGGATGAGCGAAACGACGGGTGACAATTATTGCAGAAAAGGGCATTCAAAACTTAAAATTTCTCATTTTTTTCCAAAATTTCAGTCGCCAATTTATTAATAAGAAGTTCTGGGTGCTCGAGCCCCAGGACTAAGGTATCCAGCTGTCCCCTCCCATCTCTTCAGGCCTGTGTGGGACAAAGGAAGAACAATCACATCTACCTAGCATATTGGAAATTATTTTTTTTTAGTGACAGGGTATTTTTTGTTAACATGATCAAAAATAGAAGAAATTCATTGATTTTGGACAATTTTTTTCAAAATTGTTGAACCATATGAATTTTTTCCAATTTTCAAATTAATCAGCAAATTTTTGTAAATGATAAAAATTTGAGAAAAATGAATCATTTGATTTGCTGAAAATTTTCATCAAACTTTTAAAATGACTTTTTGATCATTTTCAAAATCGACTAATTGATTTTTTGAAAGAATTGATTTTTGGTTGATTCATACCACATGGTACCCGCAATTGAAAAGTTTCGATCGCGCATTTTCCCTGATTGGTGATCATAATCGGAATAGGCGAGAATCCTCAATTTTTCAATTCAATTCTTCAACATTCATTATTTTCTTGATAAATCATTGATCAATTGTTGAAAAATTCGATTATTTTGGAAAACCGATTATCGATATTTGGAAATCGAATATCGATATTTAGAAATCGAATATCGATATTTAGAAATCGAATATCGATATTTAGAAATCGAATATCGATATTTAGAAATCGAATATCGATATTTGGAAATCGAATATCGATATTTAGAAATCGAATATCGATATTTAGAAATCGAATATCGATATTTAGAAATCGAATATCGATATTTAGAAATCGAATATCGATATTTAGAAATCGAACATCGATATTTGGAAATCGATTATCGATATTTCAAAATTGAGTATCGTTTGTTTCAAAAATTGAGTATCGATTAGTTCACAAATCGACTATAGGTTGTTTCAAAAATGTATCATCTGTTTCCAAAATCGATTACTCAATGTTTGAAAGTCAATTATCGATTGCTTTAAAAATCGATACCTACTTATCGTCTCGGACCGTCGGACGCTCATAAAAAAATTGATAACAGAATTTCGAATTATCGATTATTAAAGTTTCGAAAAATCAATTACCTACTTATCGATTGTTTGAAATTGCATCGAACACGGCTATCAATTATTTGAATAATCGACCATCGAAACATTGAAAAATTATTATCATGAAATTTTTAAATAATTATTAGTTATAAAATTTTTGAAAAATCAATTAGGTACCTACATAATCAACTATTTGAAACTCGATCATTAAATGTTTAAAAATCGACTATCGAATGGTAGAAAAAATTAATCAGGTACTATCGATTTCTTGAAAATTGATTACAGAATATTTGAAAAATTAATTTGACAAATCTGCAATCGATTGTTGGAAAATCGATTATCGATCGTTAGAAAATCGATAATCGGTCGTTAGAAAATCGATAATCGGTCGTTAGAAAATCGATAATCGGTCGTTAGAAAATCGATTATCAATCGTTATAAAACCGATTATCGATCGTTATAAAATCGATAATCGATCGTCAGAAAATCGATAATCGATCGTCAGAAAATCGATAATCGATCGTCAGAAAATCGATAATCGGTCGTTAGAAAATCGATAATCGATTGAAAAAAATCAATATTTGGGTACTTGGCCCAATAGGTAATTAATTACGTTTAGAAATCGTTTGATGAATGTTTGGGAACCTCGATTATTTAAAAAATCGATTAGATTCTGTAGTAGAAAATCAGTCTTCAAATGCTTTAAAAAATCGATTATATCGCTCAATCGATTGATTACTTGCGGGGAATTCGATTAATCAATGATAAAAATCGATTTTTTGGTAGGTACCTATTCTAACAACTACTTATCTACCTATTTTAATAGTCTTTGAGTGAGTCTCGATTCAAAGAAAATTACTTAATTTTTCTTGATTTAAATTTTCGTTCATGACATCAAAAGTCACATAAATGTCAATTTTAAGCATTTTTTTGCGCTGATTAACAAATTGTCATTTAGATATATTTTTGCTGGATTACTTTAAAAATCAATCGACTAAATAATTCCAAAATTTTTCTTATAGTATCTTGAGACTTCTTTACGTTGAAGATGATTTATTTACCTAATGGTTTATTTGTCTACCTCCCTCCTCTCCTCACCCTTGTGTTTTAATATCAATTATATTGATGAATGATGATAATCAATTAAATAAATTTATTATACCTATCTAACGTACCTATATAACGAAGTTGATGGATCGATGTCTCCAAATGCAATAGGTCTATTTACTTATACATATGGAGTATAAATCAAAATTTACAAGCATTAACGCAACCAACTTCTCTTGCCAAGCTTCGACCACGTTGTAGATATAGAAAGTGAAGTCGCAAGGTCTTGATCACTTTCACATCCATCTCTGGGTATGAACAATTTAGGTTATTGCCTGGTCAACGTGGATACTTCCTTAATTAAACAAAGTATTGTCAAGCATTTCCGAAAATATTGAGAAATAATAAAAAACTAAATTATTTGTGATTTGCTTCGTATAATTCTTCATTGTAGCAGGTACAGTGCAAAAAAGGACAATTTTCATTCACTTTTGTAACTGATGAAAAAAAATGTGCATTTTTCATTTTTTTGCTTTCAATGCATAAATTAAATATCAACAAAAATTCGGTAGATAAGTAAAACAGAATGCCTATATACCTACGTGCAATTTGAAAGTTTTAGGAAGCACTGACTAATAAAAAAAAAGTTGGGTATTTTTTTATTATTCGTAATTTGGATTTTAAAAATAAAAAAATTGAATTTTCATGTTTTCAGTTTATACACATGGCACCTGACTTTATATTTTTCATTTTTTCAAAATTTGAAGAAAAATTGGTATGGGGAAAAGATACTGTAGAATCGAGGTCGAGATTTCAGCTTTAATCCTCATCATTTTGACAACTTTTTTCAATTTTGCTCAAAATTTTCTATGAAAATATACTTTTATGATTTTGAGATTTGAGTGTTTAGAAATTTGAAAAAAAAATGTGCGAGAAAAATAAATTATAAAAAAAAACTGTTTTTATGCATTTGAAAATTTATTCTTTCGTAGGGAAATCTGACTTTTAAGACTTCAAAGTGTAATATGCATCTGCATGTTGTTTCAGACCTGGCAAAAAAATCTTGATACATATTATGTAGTATAAAATGTAAAACATAGATTTTTTCAGAATTTTTTAATATAGTGGAAGACCTTCAAAAATGCAAAAAAAATCTACAATTTTTCACCCTTAAAGTCGTTATTTTTGGGTGATTTTTTTTTATTGTAAAATATCATTAATGACACCTAAATTCGCCATCAACCTAAATTTTGACCAAATTTTTTCATTTTTTCAATTTTTTTCAATTTAATTTTAAAATACCTACTCAAATGACGTCATTTTGGGAATCCACGACCCCCTCCCAGGTGACCTGAGGGTCTAAAATTCATGTCTGAGTATGTTTCAACCCGATATTTGTCAAAATAAATCGATTCTGAATCAGTGAATCTTTTATGAACGAAATAATCTGATTGGTTAATGTTTTGTTTACACCTTAATTAGGGAAAAAATTCCTTAAAATTCTCAAAGCGAACAAGACCCTTGCTTTCTAACCAGTCACTAACCCATTTTTTTTTACCGAGGTACTTATTTGAGATTTTTCGTTTTTTTTTTTAATATTTTGATTTTTGAATATCAAAAAATTGGTAAAATTGAAGAACATTTTCATCTTCAGCTCCACCAAAAATAATTAAAATAATTTATAAAAAAAATCATAATCATATTCAAAATGTAAACTTCGATTTTAAAATCAATACACCACAAAATCTTACTTAAAAACATTTATTTAAAAATTCTCGTATCTATAACTCGCAGAAAGTTCTCTCTTTTTTTTAACAATCCTACTTAAAGGTAACAAAACGCATACTCTGGTAATAAAACAATAAATTAAAACAAAACAACAACAAAAATTTCCAACAAAGTTTGAAATGTTTAAAAAGAAATAAATACCTAGGGCTAGTAATAAATTAAAACTTGAAATTATCATCTATACAAAGGAAAAAAAACAATATTTGGTAAATCCTAACAAGTAGATAGGCTTTTCAATTAACTAAATTGAACACATTGATTTGAACATAAAACACAAAAATCTCATCCTGGTAACACGAAATAAACTTAAAAAACTTATCTCATGAAAGTATTCGATCTTCTTTTTTTTTTTCAATTCTTTCGAGGTTTTTTAAATAAATATATAGTCTAATGAGGATCATTGTGTGTGTAGACATAGTACGTATAAATTCTCATTTTAACCTTTGCATGAACATTCGTCTTCTATGTTGCTGTCTACCCAACGCATGTAGCTTTCGATTCGAGTGTAGACTCCGGGGAAATTGGGACGGGCGCAGCCTCGGCCCCAGGAGACAATACCTGCAAAATGGATTGAAATTAGTTTACATGTGTAAGAGTAAATTGATTAGGTAACGAATAATTTAGGAAATTTTGAATTTGCTCATGATAAAGTAATTACGAATTACCATATTTACAAAAAAAAAAAAAACAAAAGAATCAAGTACATATAATTATGTAAATTCAATTTTCTAAACATTTTTTCTGAGCGAATTTTTGCAAATTATTTCAAGTTGAAAAAATTTATTTAATTCAAATCTGAATGAAATTTTATAAAATTGTAATTTTCCATCAGAATATCATTTTTGAAATAAAAATGCAATATGTCACTCACCAATTACTTCCATAGTACCAGATCGAGCACCAGCAATTTGCAAAGGTCCACCACTGTCACCCTGTAAAAAAAACACAAATTTTAGCCATAAAATTTCTTAAAATGGTTACATAAAATCTGAAGAGAGTCCTCTAACAATTATATTACAAGCTATTAGGGTTCATTAGTTCATTTTTTAAAATTGTGATTTCTTTTTATGCATGAATAAATTTTTATGCCAAAAAGTTTCCACTTTTTTGAATTTTTACAGCTTTTAAAAAAATTGAATTTTTTTATCATCACTCAAAAGTTGACAAAAGTTTCTAAAAACAATAATTTTTGTAAGTTTTCAAAATTTAAAAAAAATCAATTTTTGATGAAATAAAATTTTTTATAGTTTTAATTTGTTTGAAATTCTTAGAAATTTACTAACAATTTTAAATCGATACCTGATTGTGATTTTTAAAAAATTATATATTAATGATCATATTTGGGTCGTTTCCTTGCCAATATGTTCCAAAAATTGTATAATGAGCTATAAAAAAATTAGCTAGAGTTCGTAATTTGTTAATAATCGCCACAAATCAAGTCGAATATTCCAAAAACGACAAGAAAAAACATTAAAAAAACAATTTTCAAAATATCAATAATTTTGAGGATATCAAAAAATTTTTAGTTTTTAGGAAATTTCATAAAATTACATTAATGTTGAAATTGTTCAAAATATCCTTGAAAATGCTTGAAGTGGCTCAATTGATATAAATTATAGGAGTAAGCGTAAAATAATTTTTTCAGAATTTTTAGAGAATAACATTATTATGAAATTCAATTTTTTTTCTTTTTTAAGAGGGATTTTTCGTGTGAAAAAGTTGGAAACACTGATTTCCAAAATTTTCCAAAATAACCTTCTCAAAGGTCTGAATAATGTCGAAAACCTCAACTTCCTAGATTTCAAGTTTCCAAGGTACAGGAAGTTAAAATTATGTCATTTAACTCGCTGTCAAAATTTTGGATACCCCTATCTCAGTCAAAAATTAGTTTAAAGAGCTACGGTTTGAAGCATTCGCCTTCTATTTTCTACATCTGCAACCATACCAAATATTAAAGAAATCAATGACTCATCGTACAATTTTGGAACACATTGTGATATTGGTATAATCGTTAATTGCCAGTCAATTTTTTTTAATTTGTAAAAAATTTGTTTTTTTTTATTTTAAAACAAATTGTTTTTTTTAATTTTCAAAACAATTGTCATTTTAATTTGCATTTTTTTTCATTTGCAATTGATTTTCTTCATTTTGAAAGAAATTGATTTTTTTTTAATTCGCAATTTTTTTATTTTGCAAAAAATTAAATTTTTTAATTTGGAAAAAATTGAATTTTTTTTATTTACAAAAAATTAATTTCTTTTAATTTGCAAACATCAAAAAAATTATTTTTTGAATTTGCAAGAAATTTTTGTTTTTTTTTAACTTTCAAAAAATTGATTTTTTTTCATTTGCAAAAAATTTTACATTTTTTCAAAATGTTTCCAATTTTTTGAAGAAGTTTGTAAATAGTTTTTTCAACAGATTTTATGAACTTCAGTTTTCCAGTATTTTTACAATTTCTACCAATTTCATGTTTTGATCCCAAAAATATTTTTTTTATATTTTTGTTGTCATCACTTTTAAAATTTTTTACCACCTGTTTAAGCTACTTACGACTTGAATTTTCAAAATTTTCAGTTTTGTATGCATCAAAATTTATTTTCTTCAAAATTCTATTCAGCATTTTCAACATTTTTTTTTTCAAATTTCGTAATTCTTCAAATAGAAATATTATTTTTTCTCAATACTAAAGTAATTTTACAATTTGTACAAATTCCACAATTTCACGATTTTCAATTAAAAATTTTCATTCAATAATTTCAATGAATCACAATGAAAACTTCAATTTTCTCCTTCTCTTTGGAGCCCATTCAAATTCGAAAAATTATTTTGTGATTATGATAGGTACTCGTACATCGTAAATCGATGTTTCCATTAATTAATCGATTTTTTTATTTTGATTAATTGATCGATTTTTCAAATTAGAATTTTCCATTTAAATTTTTATTTTGATTAAGTAGGTACTTGAAATTTATTTTCTCAAATTTTTTCACATAATTGCCAAATTTTTGATAATAATTGACCAGTTGAGATGGATTTTTCAATTAATCGATTTATTTTACGATATCGATTCTTTCATTTGGACAAAATTTCAAAAATAAATCGATGCACCACAGAAATATCTAGGTGCCTACATAAAACATAATTTTTCCTCTCTGTTTTCCTTATGATTTTGCAGGAAAGCTGCACAAATAATTTAGAAAGGGGTGTAAAATATAAAATATCCCCCCTTTCATGTTTTTTCTCTTTTTTTTTTGGCGATTACTTATCTCTTTTTTTTCATTAAAATAGAAATCAACAAATTAATAGATTTTAATCAATAGCCATTATGTTGAAAGATGTACCAAACGATGGAATACCTACTCGGCTATCACACAGAACAAGGAAACGTTTACACCACACATTTGCATCATACCATTTAAGGAGGCACTTATAAAATGATAATTTCACTCGCAACATGTGACAATATATCGGTTAGATAATTTCACGACATTATGTATACCTGACAGGAATCTTTTTGTCCGGTATTATATCCAGCGCACATCATGTTATCTGTTATTCTATTCGGTGTGTAGCCAGAATTCTTCCTACAATCTTCAACCGACATGATAGGAACATCAACTTTACGCATCTCGTTAGAAGGGGGCTTCGATTCGCCGGTTCGACCCCATCCGGAAACCGTGGCAATGAGACCAGTGTAATTTCGATTTTCTGCGTTCGGACATACGTAAGTTACAACCTTGCTGGGCAATGGTTATTTTAAAATTAACGTATTAACGAATTATAAATGCTTGTACCAGAACTGGGAAGGCATGCCGGTTGAATATGTGGAGTGTTGAATGATATCGGACTGTCTAATTTTAATATGGCGATGTCGTTCTTGAAATTGGAAATTTGGAATTCCGGGTGTCGAATTATTTCTTTGATACGCATCGTTACTTTGCTCGATTCGTTCTTTAGGGCGCGATTGTATTCGCCTAAAGAGGCTTTGATTTCTTTGGCAGTGAATCTGTAACATTGAATCAAAGTTTGAAGTTCACATAGAAACAGTTCAGCAAACGTAGGAAACCAAAAAAAAAAAGTCATTGATATTTCTACTCACCCATCGACACAATGTGCAGCTGTCAATAAATGCTGTTTAGTGATGACTGTAGCTCCGCAATAAAATTTACCCTTTCGGCTCAAAGCCACCATCCAAGGGAATTCGTTTTGTTCTGCAGGGATTCCTCCAACAATCCTGGATTTTCGATTAACCTCCCCGCAAGCTAAAACAGTCGAGCTTGTTTAATAACCAAGATCCAATGACCCGGATTACGTTATGAAAATTAATCATATCGTACCACAGTTCGAACACTTCGATGTAATCGGTTCTGTCACCGGATAATTGCCTTGTCCAGCAACGTTGTTTGATGTAGTTTCTCGAGAATTGCTGAATTCTTGCACTGATATATTAGTTGCTCCATTATTGTGGGGTATGTCCAAAGTAATTAGTGTCGTAGGGAAACGTCTGAGGAAGAAACATTCGGCCGATGGAACCTAGAACAGGGATAATTGAGATGAAAATTTCGGCGTGGTTGTATTGGGAATTTTTTTCTACAACGTAGATGGAGTTTTTTTATTGGGTTGTTGGTAGGGAACCGTAATGCGCAGCTTTTCGAGTATTAAAGATGATAGGATTTATGGAATTATGTAATTGGGTGTTTGAACGAGACAGAAAGAAAAATGGTCATTTACAGAGGGAATGATTTCCCTTGGGGAAGAAGATTTGTAAAAAGCTGTGTTCCTTGGTATATCTATCATTTTAAACTGTAGTGCAGACTTCAGATAATTGAGTGGTTTAAGTAGAAATATGTTGGGGTGTATTAAATTATATTTTATTGATTATCAAGTTTTTGAAATTGTAGAAATGTACGTACAGGGTATTAGATAGCACAGAAAGGTGATAGTTCTGAAAATGAAGAAGAAGAAACCGTTGACTGCAAAAATCTCGAGAACTAAGCCTCCTAGAAAAAAACTAACTGCTTATGACAGAAAGAAAATTTTACGTTCTACAAGATTAATTCTTAGCATTTTTTCCATAGGATACTCAGTTTGGCCAGAAAATCCACGTTTATGGGAAATTCAGTACATATACAAAGTCTATGGCTTTAAAAATGAAAAAGAAGTTGCGTAAGCATGGATTTTATGGCCAAACTAAGGGCTGTACAAGAAAAATACTAGAGATAAAAATTATAGAACTTGAAATTTTCTTTCAGATTGAAGCAATAAGTTTTTTTGGTAGGATGCTTCGTTTTCGAGATTTTTGCAGTCAAAGTTTTTTGGTTTCGATCATTTTCAAAACTTTTGATGTTCTATATGTATAACGGCATTTCTTTGCAGGAAATGCAAACTGTTCCAATCAGTGAAGTGTTGCAAGGAATAAGGGATGTGAAGTAGGAAAAAAATGACTCAAATATCATGAAAAAAAATTTCAAGTTGTGAGGTATTCTCAAAAAGTGTTTTTCTCAAAATTGCAAATTTTTTTGACCATAAAATATGGTTTTTCCTCCGTAACTCCTGAAATAATGGTTTTAGAGGGAAAATGCTTTGGTTGAGCTTTACTTGCGACCATAGTTTATATCAGATTATGGAGATGCTTTCTTTGCAGGAAATGCAAAGTGCAAACTGTTCCAACCATTGAAGTGTTCCATGAAATGTGGGATGTGAAGTAGGAAAGAAATTACTCAAAAATCATGAAAAAAAGTTTCAAGTTACGAGATACTCTCAAAAAAGTGTTTTTCTCAAAATTGTGAATTTTTTGACCCTCAAAATATGGGGTTTCCTCTGTAACTCCTGAAATAATGGTTTTAGAGGGAAAATGCTTTGGTTGAGCTTTACTCGTGACCATAGTTTATATTAGATTATGGAGGTTTTCTTTGCAAGAAATGCAAACTGTTGCAATCTGTGAAGTGTTCCATGGAATGTGAGATGTGAAGTAGGAAAAAAATGACTCAAATATCATGTAAAAATTTCAAGTTGCGAGGTATTCTCGAACAAGTGTTTTTCTCAAAATTGCAATTTTTTTGACCATCAAAATATGGTTTTTCCTCTGTAACTCCTGAAATAATGGTTTTAGAGGAAAAATGCTTTGGTTGAGCTTTACTTGTGACCATAGTTTACATCAGATTGTAGAGCTGTACTATACGACCTTGACCTAATTCAAGAGGAAAAATGTCTAGAGCAGGATTCCTGCTACAAATTTTCTCATTTTTGACAAAGATATATGTATTAGCTTCATAGGTTATGTTGGGTTAGGTAAGGTTTGAAAAAATATCTAAAACAGGTAATTTTTTCCCCTCTGATCACGTTTTTGATGTCCAAGTCTAATCACTGCATTTTTTTGAAAGTTTATAGAAAAGATTTGCAGTTTTTTTCATAGGTAGGTACTTTACACCCCATAATTTATTTTACCTGCAACTTTTAAAATTTCAGGTTCCTATTTCATGAAATAAGGAATTGTAAACATAAAAAATTACTAAAAAATATACCTTTTGGATGCCTAATCCAACAAATGGAATAGGCTAATTACAACTTAGTTGAACACCTCCTAAAATTGATTTTTTTTTCAACACCTCATTCGTGTGATCAATTTCGAATCTTTTCACTTAATTCATTCTAAATACGTAGCATATCTAAAGCACTAATTCAATTAAACTCTCAAAGTAAAACAACAGAAAGGGAAAAGTGCACAATAAATCTTCATCGTTAAACACTGTAAATCATTTTATTACATAAATCGGCGGAAATCATCTACCTGCGAAGGGAAATGGGTTAATGTGTAAACATTCACATTCGAGAAGAAAAGTTCGCAATAAGAACGTTTGTTTTGTTCGATTCTATCAATTAATCAATGAATATCGTTACATTTCGAATGATTTATGGTCGTTTCTCCGAATGTCAGTTAATTTTTATACGTGATTCCAACCGAGTTACGTTTGTTTTCGACTTTCGATTGTGAGAATAAAATTTTAGTCCAAAAAAGTAGGTCTTTACGAGTGAATGAAACGAATCTGATTTTTATTTCAGTGAAAAAAAAATAAAACAGAGCTTGAAATTTTTTTACAGTGTTCTCAAAATTTTTTTTTCAGGTGTCTTCATGTTTTTTGATGAACACAATCACAAAATTTGGCTTAATTTGAATATTGAGTGAATATATATAGTAATTGGGGGGGGGGGGCATATTTCAATCCAAGAAACCATGTCACTTTTTGGGCTGCTAAAAAATTGAAAATGATAGCATCTCTGCTCAGCCACTTTTTGTTTCCCTCCTTCCCCCACTTTCAAGCATCCCAGAACTATCAAATGAGACAACACTCCATTATGATTTTTTGAACCATAATTTACAAAATAACCCCCCCCCCTCCTCCAATCGAAAAATCCAAAATTTGATCTTTCAGAGTCAAATATTTCAATTTTTTAAATTTCGATTGAAAAAAGAAATACTTATTTACATTAAAGTCAAAATTGTTTATTAAGTGACCTCTTCATAAACATTGTCTAGTTGTCTACTATTGCAAATTTCGTTCAATTTTATAATTTTTTAGTGTGTTTAGAACACCACAACTGCTTTAGATTTCAAAAATTGAAAAATTCTTTTAAGCAAATATTTTTATTAATGAAATAACTGCAATTGATTTCTAAAAGTCACAGTACCGGAAAAGGGTTAAAAAGGAAGGGATTGGGCTTATTCAAAGGGGAGTCTGATTTTTAATTTCAGAGATTTAAAACCGCATTGGGATACATTTCAGCTTGAGAGGTTTTGGTCTTATCCTAAGAGTTTCAAAAAATAATGAGAATTTCTGTTCACTTTTCCATATGTTTAAGGCTGTTTTATTAAGAGGGTAAAATCAAACAATGAAAAAGAAATTTTACAACCCCCCCCCCCCTCAACCAGCTAAATTACACCTTTCAGATTCGTGTTTATAATGTGACCAACTGGCAACACTGATTGGAATTTTAATCGTGAAAATACGATGCCACAATTGGCCAATTTCGACTATTCTATTGAAAATCGTAAATTTTCAGAGTGAATTTTGCTGTGTTGAAATTATTTTCATTTTGAGAAATCTAACTTTTATCTATTTTACGAGTGTTAATGTGATAAGAGAATTCAGTTCCAAATAATAAATTAATGAAATTTGGTTGCTTTGGAGGTGGGTGGGGAGGGGGGTCTAAAAAATTTACCCATACCTATTTGACTTTTGAAGTCTGGAGTTGAATTTTTTTTAAAGGAATTAGTTCTTTTGAACAGATTATGAAGAATTTGGATCAAAATTTGTGGTATCACTCCATCAAACTGACTAGAGATAGGCAAAATGAGGTTACTCTTCCTATCACATTAAAATCTAATCTCCCATATAATTCAATTTTGCTGCCCTCAAAGGAGCAAATGAGATTATTAAAGCTATTTAGAAATATAAACTTGAAATTTAATATTGTAATTTTTGCTTTTGAACTTGATTTTTGAACTTATCTGTATTTTCATTCTGTGACTCATTTTTACCCTTTGGCTTAGATATTTCGCTCATTAACATAGTCTGTGCTTCAGGCAGTGAAGTGCTTCCAAAAGTTAAATATGCAAATGTATATCTACTGCCTTACATTATAATATAATTAAATTTACGAATTCCTGCCTAGATTAATTAATATTTCGCACTTTCACTCGCTCCGGATCATAAATATTCGAGAGTCGAAATTTTATTTTCGTTAGATAGGTAGATTTGTTAGTTGAATTTCGTCAATTTTGTCAAATTTTAAATTTCCGTGAAGGGAAATTAAAATTCAAGTGAATGAAAAACAGAGATGAAATGCAAAATGAACAGAAAAAAAATTAAATTTGAGTAAAACAGAAAATTTAGATATTAAAAAAAAATTGAAAAAATACAAAAATTGAAAAAAAAAATGATATGGTCAATTTTAATAAATAACCTAAAAATAAACCCAATAAATATAATAAAAAATTAATAAATAACTCGACAAACCTGTAACAATTGGATAACGGCAACATTAACAAACACTATCACAGACACAACAAACATGATAAACACTGATGTAATACCACACCGAACTACCACTATGAAGAAAAACAAAAGCGCAAATGAAGAGTATCGGACGAAAACCCGCACGTATACAATATCCGGTGACAGAAGTGTATAAATGTCTGAGTGCATCCTAGTTCCATATATTTTTATATAAATCGTGTAAACCTTTCGGATAATGGCATAACCTTGAGGGCAATCCTACTTGTTAGGTTACCTTGCATAATTCTTATTATCGTTTTAAATAGCGTATTTAGTACATTCTCCCACCCCTCGCCTGCCTCTGCCTACTTTTACTTTCATCTACCCGTTTACGATTCTACTATTGTCGAGTGTCATCTGTTATTGTTGTCGAATTCCGTACCTTAATTTCGTCTCTGTGGCATGGCGTTTACGAGTACATAGACGTAGTACACGAAATCACGATTGTGGGTGGAATACGAGCCACAAAAGATGACACTTTTCACAACGGAGATACGAGAAGATGTTTTTAAGCTTGGGAACTACGTAATTTTTTTTTGGAGGAAATCGTGTCTTGGAATTAATGCAATTCTTATCTTCGTTCTTCGCTATTTCGTATGTGGAGAGTGGAGAAATTGGTGTCTTCTGTAAACATTGTTACTTGAGGAAGAGATTGATGATTTTTGGATTTTATCTGCAGTTTGCAGTATTTACCTACTTGATTTGATAATGTGTAGATCCGGCTCCGGACTTGTATTAATTTATGATTCGATTATATAATAGAAGTTATGTGGATATATCGACTTGTTCCCATTTGTTGACTGGAGATGAACTGATTTTGGCGTAATGATAACGAATATTCGCCAGTATTGTCGTTTTCCTCCGGGTTTAAATATAGATCACTACGTAGTATTGCAATAAATACCAACCTGTTACTTCATACGCGGATTTTATTGCCCTCTTTTCCCCTTTGATCTAATTTTGTGGCAAGAATATTACCTATGACGAGGATTCGTGTTTTTACGTATTATTTTTTATATTTTTAGAAATTTCAAGTTCTTTTATATAAGTTTTGCCTTTTTTTTTTTTTTGGAATTCTTGTTTGATTTAAAAAGTTGAATTTTTTTAATTTTCCAAACAAATGATTGGGTGAAATTCATCCCACCACCTAAAATAGGGGGTTTTCAAATGAATTACGTTCGTGATTGCAAGATTTATGATATTTTTAGTTTTTGTGATTTTTAGATTTTAAGAAAGTTCAAAAAATCTACCAAAAAAAATGAAAATTTGAATAAATTTCAGAAAATCATGAAAAATGTCAAGATATGTTTCCAAAATTTTGAAAACGTGATTGAAAATTGGAAATTTTTTGAAAACTCTTGGAATCAACAAAGGTAGGTACCAAGCTATCAACCTATAATTTTTTGGTGAAGGATTTTCAAAAAAATGCTGAAAATTTTTTCAAGTGGGCGATAAAAAATTTTGTATTTAAGAAACAAGGATTTTTTACTAATTTTTGTAGCATTATTTTACAAAAAATGTTTTGATATTTTCTGAACATTTTTGAATTAGGGATATAAAATTATTTGGAAAAGTTGGAAAACATCTGGAAAAAAGGAATTAGTTTGAGATTGGTACGATTAAGTACATTCCAAGATGACTTCTCCATGAATTTACCAAATTTGATGGAGGAGGTTTGAGGACTGAAGTTGGGCAGAGGTTTGAGGTTTAGGTTAGGTTAGGTTTGAAAATTAACTACCAATTTCCTAAACCCCTACCCCCTCCAATTGTCGAAATCTGTAATAAAATACATGTACGTAATTTTTGAACGTTTTTGAAATCCTGTAAAAAAATTTCAAGAAATTTTGAAAGTGCTGCAAATGAATGACGGAAAAAAATTTTTAATAAAACAATTCAAAATAAAATTCATAGGGTTTCAAAAGTCTGACAAAAAGTCCACGGAATTTCCATATTACTCATGAAACCATATACATAGGATATGCTTTTGCTCATTGAATTTTTCAAGTCTTTAAAGTCGTGATATTTTGAATTTTCTTAAAATTTTCCAAGTCCAAAAAGTCATTTGAATTTTGAAAAATTTTCCAAGTTCAA
>FIZU01005144.1:0-17794 GCA_900064475.1 Pseudococcus longispinus
CCGCGTGAGAACTTTTGTTAGGGGGGGTTTTTGGGGTGTAAAACACAAAAAACCGCGTTTTTTTCGAAAATGGCCCCTGTTTGAGACACCATAGCTCCCCTCCAGAGTGACCTAGGGGGCTAAAAATTTCTATGGAGAGTTTTCAACTCAAAATGAACAACATATCAAAAAATTAGCAAAATCGAAAAACATTTTTAAAATCCGCTCCACCCTAATATACAACTTCATCAATATGGATGCCATACTGGACGCAATCAAACGTGCGAAGGTACTTTGAAAAACAAATTTGCGTTTGAAAACCTTTTTTTTTTTCCGCTCCCAACGCAATCGCCCGATCTACTCACGAATCCGTTCCGTTCGTAAATTAAAGAACTCGTCCCGGTTTTATTTATTTATTTGATTGAAAAATTGAGTATTCTGCGAAGAACGCGTTTGCATTTTTTACCAACTCGATTGTGATTGTGCAGTGTAAATGAATGTTTGAAAAGTTTACCTATTCAGCTAGAACTAGGTAGATATATACCTACGAATACATACAGGGTGTTTCATAGCTGATGCCATTCTTATACGGGATAAGTAGGCAACTTGTCCTGAAAACGAGTAGGAATATTTGCCTAATTTTGGAGTTGCAGGTGCAAATCACTTTTTTGAGCAAATTATAAAGTAATGAAATTTTAAAGAAAGAAATTGGGTCAAATGAGGTCAAATTCGCTGTGTAAGTTCTGGGGGGATTCCCCTATTAAAATTTGGTGCCCCTTGATCAAAATTTGGAGGATGCCCTTTTTTTTGGGGGCTCCAGTAGTGAATCAAAGGGACCAAATTTTTTGAAATTGATACCGGCGATGAAGACTCATATCGCATCCAGCATAAATTTCGCTTCGTACGTCATCCCCACCCCTTTTAGGACCCAAAAAGTGCAATTTGGGGTAATTTTTTCACATTGAACAGCCTGTCAAAATTTCGTCGTAGGTTTGATTCATGCCCCTGATGTGCCTTTTGTAAGTTTCGACTTTTGGACCCCCCTTTTACCCTTGTGTAAGGTCAAAAATAGATTTTTTTCGGTATCTTGGTACGTTGATCAGGCTGCAGCCAGAGCCAAATGACCTAGGAGGTAAAAATTTGGTATTTTGGAGTCCGGGTAGAGGTCATTGATGTGCTTTTTTAAGGTTTTGACTTTTGGAGCCTAAATTTGAGAGGGAGGTCTTGAAATCATGACTTTTCATGGAAAATTTTAGAAATCAGGGTAATTTTCCGACATTTTGCCAGGCAAACTTCTTCGACTTGGAAAATTTCAGGGATCATGATGACTTTCAGACATTTTGTCAGAATTTTTGGACTTGGAAAATTTTTCAGAATTTAAGTGAATTTTTGAACTTGGAAAATTTCAAGTAAAGTTCAAATCAGACTATCGTCAGACAGCTTTTTACCTAACATTGACTTTTAGACACTTTAGACACTTGTGAGACTTTTGTGGACTTGGAAAAATTTTCAGATTTCCAACTGACTTTTTAAATTTGGAAAATTTTTTGAAATCATGTTTGTCAGAAATTTTTGGACTTGAAATTTTTTAAAAATTTGAATGAATTTTAATTTCAAGGAAAGTTCAAATCAGAATATATTGTCAGACAGCTTTTGACCTAACTTTGACTTTTAGACATTTTGTGAGACTTTTTTGAACTTTCTGACTTTTAGGAATTTTGTGAGGCTTGTTTGGACTTCAAAAAATTTTCAAATTTCCATTCACTTTTGGGACTTATTCTTTCAGAGATCATGTTGATTTTCAGAAATTTTGTCAGACTATTTTAGACTTTCTGGTTTTGAAAATTTTTTCAGATTTCAAAGGATTTTTTGCACTTGAAAAATTTCAAAAATTATGATTTTTGGGATTTTGAAAAATTTTATCAAGTGTCAGTTGATTTTTGAACTTGGAAAAATTTAGGTAGTTTCAAAATTTGACTTTTAGACATTTCACGAGACATGATATGACTATTTGAACTTACAATTAGAAAACGTTAGACGGGGGGGGGGGGGGATTTTTGTTCCGTTTTGAATAATTTTTTGTTTGTTCAAAAATCACCTCCAAAATACGAATTTTTTTTTTTTAAAGTGCAACTTTCTCAATTTTTCCTAAAAATTTGAAAAAAGTGATCATTTTTATGATTCATTCTGATCAAAACTTTTCAATATCAAATATTTTTGGCTCCAAAATCGATTTTATTGCGATTTTTATTAGTTTTATTTATAATTACTTCTTACTGTAGTCGTTTATTGGAAAAAAATTCTGAAAAAAGTATACTCGACTGCGTTTTACGATAAATAAGAAATGTTTTTAGTTAATTTACCAAATTTTGGTTTTTCTGGTTTTGAACGAGGTTGGAGAAGGGGAGGGGGTAAAAATTTCAAGAGTCGTTTAACAAGGTGTGTAATCGATGCTGAAAGTGCTGAAGAAGCTCCTCGTTTGACGAACTGATGCTGAAAAATTTTGTATTTTTTGTTCAAATTTCATCAAAACTTCATCTTTTACACTCCAATTTATTACTTGAATTGAACATTCAAAGATAAGTTTTCTTCGACCTTGCTCATTTTGGATAATATTTGAGAAAAGTTGTGCAAATGTGATGAAAAAGTTTTGCATTTTTCACAACTTATGAAATTTTTAAAAAAAGTTTACAAATTGTTCTTTTTTTTTTGGAAATTTGGGTCATTTTGAAACGCTTTTAATTATCTGAGGAGGCCAACAATTTTTTGAATCGAATTTCCTGTTAAAAGAAATGGCATTGAAAAATCGAAAAAAAAGGGGTCCTCAAATTACCACTTATATCAGAAGTGGAAATATTTGAATGAAAATTTTTAATGTTCATCAACTACCTAGAAGGCACTCCACTGAAGAGGGTTGTAAAATTTGAATTCTCCTAAAATCTGAATTTAAAAATTTAGAAAAATTTTAAAAAACTTCGGTTTTAATTTCAGTTTTCCATCCCTTTAAGAACCAACCTATTTAGCCACATTCTTCTTCTTTTTAGCCTTAAAAATACCACTAGTAATATTTCAACAACAGAAGGTAATTTTTTGGCCAAAAATCCATTCGTTCGCACTTTTTCCCTAAGTATCATCGCATTATTGCATTCTCCCTCTTTTAAACCACCAAAACAAACTTGGTCGACTCAAAATTCATTTTTAACTGCTCATTCCAACAACCACCCCTTATTCAGCGACTAAATGGCTCACTCGAGATGAAACAGCTTTCCTCAACTCGTTTAACTTTCAGAGTCGTTTTAAATTTTATCTAAAAGAAATGATCTTTTAAAAACTAACTCTTTGGGAAAAAAAGAAATATACTCGTACTTTGGAGTGAGCATATCAAAGAGGCGTTAAGATTCTCCAGCAACAAAACATTCGCAACCGCTTGGCCGCAAATTTATTAAGACGAATGTATACGAATTCCTCTGGCCGTCGCCAGCGAAATATTTCACGCCCATAAATTCCAACGCATGAACTTGCCCTTTAGCTTTTACACCCTCGCAATACGTAAAGTACCGAGTAGCACACTAGAATTAAATTTTTACGCCGCTCGCCGGAAAACATGATAAATATAAAAAGTTTTTTTTTTCGAAAAAAAAAAACCGAAGAAGAAAACTTCTGACGAGCAAATTTCAACTTTTTAAATATTTTTTCGAAATATGTTTTTGCTATTTCATTCTTGCGAAGCTCGACGTTTGATAAATGAGCAAAATGAAAGTAATGTACAAATTATTATGAAAAAAAAAAAATCGTCATCCATCCGCGCCCTATAAATAATCATTTTTATCGGCCATCCGAACGTTATTCCGAATAACTTTTATAAACTCGACACATTTTATCTTTTCGGCGCGTGAAAAAAAATTTTCAACGTCCGAGTTTTTGATTTCTGTAGTGAAAAATCTAACCCCATAATTACAAAACATACCGACCAACGTGGTTCGCATAGATGAGGTCGTATGGTGTGATAAAAATGATACGTCGTTATTTCGCAGGGGTTTTTGAGGGAGAAAAAAACAGTTGATAGGATGAGTTCATCAAAAGGTTCGCGTAACGTGGAATCTTCGTTTAATGATACAGATTTTTTTTTTTCGCAGAACCGCGTTAATCGAAAATGGGAAAAAAGTGATATTTCATTCGAGCAGTGTTAACCACTCGTTAAAATATACAGCGTTGTGGAGAGGTTGGTTTTCCACATTCGCCTGTTCTCGAAAATATCATTAGAATGACTAGTGGCGATTTGTGTTTGGCATTAGTGCGTTGTAAACAGTAAAAGTATGGGCTTATTATGAATACGAGCGAAGCTCGAAGCTGCGTTGGATGTTGAGCGTAGGATGTCAGAATCCCCTACCTCGTTGAACGGTGCTTTGAAATGGTTGAAATTTTAAGTACGATTTACGATTCAGGTGTTCACCAACGTGAGGGTAATTATGGACTAAAAGTGGCTATTTGATGATACACGTTCCGAAGATGATCCTGAGTCATGAGATAGAATAACGTAATGCATATTTTATCGAGTTTACTGCAATCGATACTCGTACCTGAGAGCATCTTATCGATGAAATTGAATTTACGCAGAGCTCGTTGGCCGACGATTAATACGTATTATAAATATCTTAGGTAATTTAAAATTTCATGAATAATCATGATACCAAGTTGGCAATTCGGATGTGAAAGGAGCAGCTTGGGTAATTGAACTTCCATGTTACGAACATCAAAATTAACCAGCGTTCGTGTCGACAGGAAGTAACCCGCAACTGGCCGAATTGTTGGTAATTTTGATAAAATAGCCGATCTGACATGGAAATTAAATTATTACCTTTTCTCGTAAATTTGCGAGCGAAACGTTCCGGCGTATTTGCATTTTGTAATAATACAGTCGTGAGTACGACTCGACGCATTCCAGATGCGTTAATTTTCTTATCATTTGGAGGCCTATTTTGCCTCGTGAAAAGAAGCTTGTAAGGAAATGATGCGCGATTATTCGCCAGTTAGATAAATTACCCGTGAAGTGAATAAAATTGCAAATTTTATCATGAACTGAACTTATTTTTCTGTTTGTTTGGTTTTTCAGGTAACAATACCTGTACAAGTCAGCAATTCCGATGCGGAAGTGGGAACTGTATTCCGCTACATTGGCAGTGCGACATGGAGAAGGACTGCTCTGACGGGAGTGACGAAAATCAGAATATTTGCCGTAAGTTGATTCGTCAATTTTTGCTTTTTTTGCAGTGACGCATCCAGAAATTCATTTTGGACGATTTTTATGTTCAATTTTTATGTCTGATAGCATAAAAATCTAGTTTTCAGAGGTTTTTTCCTGGTCTTTGCTCGAAAATCTCATCGAAATCGAAAATGAGTATCAGATTTGAAATCAGCACCCTTAAAAACCATGAAATCGATATGCATGATGATATTTTATCATTTTTCGGATGGCCCAACCCCCTTCGACCCCCTTTTCATCTTACCCCGAAGAAATTTCAGTTATGTAGGGCTCCAAACTGAACGGATTTTTAAAGTTTGTATAAATTGTTAGTGTCGAAAAGCTGTTTTCTGTCAATTTAATAGATTTTTCGAATAATAGCTAAATTCGTAAATTGTAGTGGGGGAGGGGGAGGGGGAAATGGGAAAAAGTGATGAAAATCCTTCATGTATATCGATTTCATGGTTTTTTGATACGCCGAGTTCAAAAATTGCATTCATTTCTTGATTGAAAGTACCATTTTCTAGAAACCTACGATTTTTACGAGTTTTTTTCAATTTTTATAATTCAAAACTCGAAATTAGAATGATTTTGATTCTGATGATTACACTCTAAGATTTTAGTAGTGATTTTTTCAATAATACAAACTTCTCCCAATTCTGGATGCGTCACTGTTTGTTTCGCAAAGACCTGTGAGATTCTTTTCTGCTGCGTGAAAAGAATGAAGTGACGAAGTTCAAGCGGATTGGTCAATTTTGAGGTTTGAATAGAATCAGAGAGTATTTTTCGAGTTGAATGAAAAAAATAACGAAAAATGGAACCAAGTTTTTTTCAAAGGTGAACTTGTTCAAATCATGGATATGTTTTTGGGATTTTTTTTACTGAAAGGATATCGGTAAAAAGGTACATATTCGTTCTAAATTCGAAATACACCCAACCCAAAAACGTATCCATATTAATAAACCCGAATTTACAGGATTTTTAGGTTCATTTATCGTACGCGTCCAAATGTACAGATCAAAGGTAAATATCCGAGTAATTTAGGTGTCGACTTTGTACCAAACGGAAGTCGTGAAGGGAGGGAAAATACACCCAGAAGAACGATTTTCTTAATAAATAAATAAAACTACAGTCTACGCAACGTAAAGGTTGAAGCGAAGCGTTCAATATAAATGATAAATGCGAATTTACGCTGAAAATTTTCATCAAAATGTGAACTACGCTTTGTGGTAATCCGAAGAAATTAAATTTCATCCTCCTACGTCTGTCGGTTATTCATCAACGCCATCTAGTTTAGCAGGCCTCAAGGCAACGGTGTAAATTAGTGGCAGTGCTGTCCTTGGCTATGAACGTACAACTGAAAAATCTCCCCGTTTCCTATTAATTTCATCGGAAAGGTCGCGCTTTTAAGATGGCTATGGGATGGTCGTAGTTTGGCCGCAATTAACGTTTATGGCCGGATTATATCTGTCTCGGGATTTCTGCGAGCGTTTTTTTTCCCCTTCTTTTTTGCGGCGCGGGAAAAAATTACGTTAATGGGGGAACGCTGCGTTGCGAGTTTTTTCAGCGCTAGTTTTCAAGATCTCGGACTGAGTGACAGGGCTCTAATGCGTTTGGTAATTGTGAAAGTAACGTAAAAAATTTCCAATGTGGGGAATTACTTACTATATATTTTTCCAAAAGTACGGTTTACGCATATTTTTTTACTGCTTTGCGCCGAGATTTTTCCAAAATAATGTGATTTTCGTTGATATTTATTGAGGATTACGTTTTTTAGGGCAGGTGGTAAATTTCCAGAGCTGACTATCTCTCGACGTTTCGAATGAAATAAGCGAAAATATTGAAATATTTCGTTACATTATTCTTGACAGTGGAGCGAACGTTGTTGCGGAATACCCTTTTTTTTAACGGACTTTTATTAGTTTAGGAGTCGAAATATCTTCCTTTTGGGATATGCAGGGAGGTCGAGCTGTACCAAGCGATTTATATCACGGTGTTATTTCGATGCCTTTCGGTTTAAGCTGGTTTCAGGGATTTTCCGCCGTTACGATTCAGTTTTTGTTGCGTGATTTTTATGATTTTTGTCGAATTTCAGCCATTTTTTTATTGTTTCTGTAACGTTATCGTTCTGATTCCGTTATTTTCTTGTATGTGATGTTGTTTTTATTCCATGTTTTGTCATCGTACAAGTTTCCATTTTTTAAGATTCCATTGTCGTTATGTCATTGCTTCGATGTTGTGTAATTGTGATTCTTTTTCTTTATTTTGTGTAACGATAGTGGTTCCATAACGTTATGATTCGGTTTCGGTTACGTTATCGATCAAATTTTTGTTGTGTATATACAGGGTGTTCCGGAAACAGTGCACCGCCTTCAAAGCAGAGCTGCAGCTACCCAAAATACATAGATGTATGCATGTTTGCCGACCTCGGGATTTGAAGGAGCAGAGTCATGCATTACTCCTGGTAGAGGTTTCAAAATGTCGTAAATCCGCTGATAATATCGAAAAACAAATTTTTTTGAAAGTTTCTTGTAGAACTATTCAAGCTCTAAAAAATAAGTTTTATTCATATTTTGCCTTACTCTAAAATTGAAGGAGCTACAATCATTTGAAAATTTGTAGGCTTCATACTCCTTCAATTTTCAAGTTATGCAACATTTTGTAACAGTCATTTTTTGTTGAGGTTTTTGAGCTCTACGAACCGAGTTAATAATTTTTGATCAATTTCAAAATTGAAAACATGAGAGACCATTTTGAAATTCTTTTTAGAAGAAAAAATTGAATTTTGAGAAAAAAATGATCACTTTTTATCTTTTTAATGGTTGTAGCTCCTTCAATTTTAAAGTTAGGCAAAAAATTATTAGCTCATTTAGAGCTTGAAAAATTCTACTAGAAATTTTTTTAAAAAATTGCCTATCTTCATTATCAGCGGAGTTACGATGTTTTGAAACATATACCAGGTCTAGTGCATAACATTGCCCCTTCAAATCCTGGAATCGGGAAACATGCAAACACCTATGTAGTTTGGGTGTCTGCATCTCTGGTTTGAAGGCGGCGCACTGTTACCAGAACACCCTGCATGTATAAATGCCAATACTTCCATTATGCCTTTAAATTCATTTTCAGTATGTTACGGTTCAGATTACGTTATGTTATTGCTTTTTGTGGAGTTTTATCATAATAGCGTTTCCATTATGTTACGGTTCGGTATCAGTTACGTTATTATTCCAATTCAATAATAGTTCTATTTGTTTTCGAGCTTTCTATTCATTTTCCGATATTATGTTGTTCTGTCCAGTTTCACTTTCGTTTTGTCATTATTTGGGTTTCTTTTCGTTATCGTCCTGATTATTCGATATTCGTGTAATTTTTGCGATATCTTTCGTTCTATGAAGATTCATATTGTGTTAAAATTCCGTTTCGGTTACGTTATCCTCCATATTACTACATGTTTCAACAAAACGGAGCGATTTTTAGTGTTTCGTCCAGATACTCATTTTCATTGCGTTATTATTCGGGTTCTGTTACGTTATTATTTCAATTTCGCAATATTCGAATGATTTTGTAAAAGTGTTGTTCCTTTGGCATCGTAATATATCAGCTTTTTTTTTCAAGTTCACTCTGTTGTAACGTTTCTGTCGTGTTGATGCTTGGTTTCTGTTACGTTATTGTTCAGATTTCATAAGGTTTCAGTAATCGTCTTCGTGTACGTTATGATAACGTTTTCGTTATGTTACGATTCTGTTTCGGTTACGTTATTTCATAATTTTGCTGTGTTTTGTCCAATTTTCCTTTAAGGTTGTGTTTATTTTACGTTAATGTTCGGTTTCTGTTACGTTATTGATTTGGTATCATAATATATCAGTTTTTTCAAGTTTCCTTGGTTGTGTTGTTTCTGTCGTGTTAACGCTCGAATTTTGTTACGTTATTTCTCGGGTTTCCAGGTACGTTATTTGTTTGGTTTCTGTTACGTTTCTGTTACATTATTTGTTCGGTTTCTGTTACGTTATTTGTTGGGTTTCTGTTCCGTTTTTGTTGGGTTTCTGTTGCGTTATTTGCTAGGTTTCTGTTACGTTTTTGTTAGGTTTCTGTTATGTTATTTGTTACGTTTTTGTTAGGTTTCTGTCATGTTATTTGTTACGTTTCTGTTACGGTTTTGTTGGGTTTCTGTTACGTTATTTGTTGGGTTTCTGTTACGTTATTTGTTAGGTTTCTGTTACGTTTTTGTTAAGTTTCTGTTACGTTTTTGTTAGGTTTCTGTTACGTCATTTGTTAGGTTTCTGTTACGTCATTTGTTAGGTTTCTGTTATGTTATACGTTTTGTTACGTTTTTGTTAGGTTTCTGTCATGTTATTTGTTAGGTTTCTGTTACGTTTTTGTTGGGTTTCTGTTACGTTATTTGTTAGGTTTCTGTTACATTTTTGTTAGGTTTCTGTTATGTTATTTGTTACGTTTTTGCTAGGTTTCTGTCATGTTATTTCTTAGGTTTCTGTTACGTTATTTGTTGGGTTTCTGTTGAGTTATTTGTTAGGTTTCTGTTACGTTTTTGTTAAGTTTTTGTTACGTTTTTGTTAGGTTTCTGTTACGTCATTTGTTAGGTTTCTGTTACGTTATTTGTTGAGTTTCTGTCACGTTATCGTTCCTATTTCATAAAAATTCCGTGATTGTCTTCACATACGTTATGGTAACGTTTCCGTTATATTACGATTCTGTTTCGGTTACGTTATTTTATCATTTCGACTTATTTTGTTCAGTTTTTATTCATGGTAGTGTTCGCGTTACGTTAAGGTTCGGTTTCTGTTTCTTGATTATTTAGTTTTTGCAAATTTCATCGTTTTCATGCTCTTAATCAGTTACGAATTAATATAACGTTTCCATTTCGTGAAGATTCAGTTTACGTTATGTTATTGGTTCACTTTTCGTTCTTTTTATAATTCTTTTATATTTCCATCGTTATTGTAACGCTTTCATAACGTTACGATGAAGTTATCGTTATAATGGGGATACATTCTGGTAATGAAAAATAGATTTGCGAATGATCTGTTGCCTTCCAGACGTCATCGTTCGGTGGTTTGAATCAGAAAGAACTGTTGTTTTTGAAACTTCCATTGTAGAAGTCTGCGATTCCTTCGAATCGATTCAAAATTTGATACACCGGATTGCCTAACCTTTGATACTCGATACCTTATACTTAATAGATTTATTAATAAACCCGACGGCTGTACGTAAACTCATTCGTATTATTTTTCAATTCCGAATACCCGGACGAATTGATAATGACGAACGGTTACCTACGATCGCAGTACAATGTACGGAGTAGTTGAGAAGTTGACTTTCTTTACAGGTGATAAATTATGCGACGCCGAGAAAGAATTTAAATGTCGCACCGGTACTTGTATACCAATCTCGTGGGTTTGCGATGGATCGATAGATTGTCGTGGAGGAGTCGATGAAAAAAATTGTAGTAAGTTTTGTGTAAATGAAACGCATATTGTGAAAGGGTAAAAACATGTATTAACTTTCACGGTGATGGGCACGCGGTGTTTTTCACATTCACGACGTATATGTATGTAATGTACTAATACCTTAAAACTTATTCGTATTCTGCTGGTTGCTATAATACTACTAACAACTTGATACGTGGCGTCGTTTCGTTTTCGTATTTTTTTCCCCAACACATATACGTGTAAAAAGGGACAGTTCCCATTTCGTTTTTTTTTCTCTCTTTTCGTTGGTGATGGGTAAAGAAGACGAGGTTATTACGTAAAATGAACGAGTACCTACGGCGAATAATTCGAGTGTATGATGAAAATGTATATCATAGGTACTTGGCGAATGAAGGTGCGAGAGTAGTTCAAGTTTTAATTAAAGTATACGTGGAGCTAATCCGCGAGTGTACGTGAATATTGTAGTAGAAGGTTTGAAGAGCGACGGTTGGCGAGTAGGTATATGTACGAGAGTGAAAAGGCGATTGAAGAAAAGGTCTTGGAGCGAATGAAAAAGTGGCTAGAGTGTTAATTGTGGACAATGTGATAGTATTGCGGTTGTGTTTTTCGGTATAGAAAAACGGATTTGCAGTTCGGACGAGTTTACATGCCGGGCAACATCCGGAGAATGTGTACCTCTGACGTGGATGTGCGACGATAATCCGGATTGTTCGGATGGGTCTGACGAGAAATCTTGCAGTAAGCTGTTTCTTAACGCTATCGTTTTTAATTAAGTTGAAGCGTTTTACATTTTAATTAGCGTACTAGGTAGTTCGGTACGATTTATTTTTGCGACACGTGTTTATCGTAGAGCGTGCTTAAGAACGTTGAGCTTTAGGAGTAGTGAGCCGACGTTGGGGAAGAAAAAAAATTGCTATTTTAAGTGTTCCGCCGGCACGTCGCGATGCGATGTTCGTTTCGACGTCGAGCAACATCGATACGACGATGTCGACGTTGATTAAAAGTAAAATACTAAGCTCACGAGACGAATTTCCAAATGTTTTTGTCGTCGTGAAATTTCACGTGGTGCTTTTTTTTTTTTTGCTATACTCGGGTGCACGCTTGTTGTGTATACTTAGTTAATAAGAGATAACCTAAGTAATGCTTCGACATACTTGTGTATTTTAAGCGTGCGAATACGCCTTGCATTTTATTTGCTTTGTTTTGAGGCGTGCTTTCGAGGTAATTATGTTTGATGTAGATGGTCGCGTTCGCGATGCTGTAGACGTTCAAGATGGTTTTACGACTGGCGTGAACGTTGGAATGTGGGTGGTGGAAGGGGAAGGGGATGTAAATTTCGAGATGGGGAATTTTATCGTTTTTGCGGGTATTTGGTTCGATGTGGAAATGCGAGGATCGATTTTAATTTCGATCATTAATCGAGTTTTTAATTCTTAGAATTCGAAATGGGTTCAAAAATGGATATTGTAGGTTCAAGAATTTTGGAAATCTACATCTGATTGGTTGTTAGATCAAGAAATTTGAGAACCTACATCTGATAGGTTGTAGGAACACAAAATTTGAGAACCCACATCTTGTAGGTTGTAGGACCAAGAAATTTTAGAACCTAAATCTGTTGGATTGTAGGATCAAAAAATCTGAGAACCTACATCTGATAGGTTGTAGGATCAAGAATTTGATTGTAGGATCAAAAAATAAAAAAATTGATAATTTTTCATCACAGTCTTGCCAACTTTCACTATTTGTAAAAAAATGAATTGGCTAATTTTGGAGGAGGAAATTTTAATTTTTTACAAAAATCGAAAGTTGGCAATAGACTGGTCCTTATTTTGCGACTTTCGATTTTTTTTTTCGGGATGCCCCCTAGTTTGGTGCCACTTCATTAAAAAATAACGTACAAAATTTTTTTAGCTAGATTGATTCACATTAAGTCGTTCCGCAACGACGTTAAAACTTATACTTAAAGGGTGGAAAAAAATTTTAGAATTTCTTTCATGACGCCCCTTAGTTTGGTGCCACTACACGAGAAGGTAGCACAAAAAATTTTTAACCCGATCGATGCATATTAACCCTTCCCTCCAGTTGAAAGATCTAGCATTTTTTGACTCCGATACGTCGCGTTTCATTTCCCACGCGCCACAGTGGAGTAATGCTGAGCTCGCGCGCGCAATATTCATGAGCTTTGAGGGACGGGTTAATATGCACAGATCGAGCTGAAAATTTTTATGCGTTATTTCCTCATAAAATGGTGCCAAACTAAGGGGGCGCCCCGAAAAAAATTCGAACATTTTTTTTCCACCAAGTATAAATAAGAACCACCCTAGTTGGCAATCCTGCGATGAAAAACACTTATTTTTTTAGTCAAAATAATTTTTTTGCATCAACAGGAGCCCCTCAGGTACCCATCTGAGGGTATCTTATTTTATTATAACTCAAAAATTTCGAGTTTTTAGCAATCTTCAACTTTTCAACCCCTTTGTAGAGGGCAATAAGTGGTGCCTAATTCGAAATCAATGACCAAGGGAGGTGTAGAAACTCAAATTTCACTTTTTTAAGGTGTTCCGGGCAGATAAAATTGTACAAAAATTGCCAAAAACCATGTTTCTTTTCAATAGTGACTCCAATTTTGAAAACCTAAGCAGTGGTTTCCTTTGAGCTAGAGGTCTAAAATTTTCTATGATACATTTCCAACTCAAAATGAATCACCTCTTTGGATTTGGTCTAAAATCGATGTATTTTTTTCACTCTCCAACTTGAAAAAAATACAATTTCTGTGTAAAAGAGTGAGGTCAATAGTTGCAGGGGCAAAGGGCTCGCAAAATTCATTCTTCAGACTTTTTTATTTAATGGGTCATTCCATATCAATACGACCAGGGTTTCGACCTCATGTCCTTCGATTTCGCTCAAATTTTTTAATATGATCTACCCACCCAAAACTTCAAAAAAACACTATCAGTTTTCCCCCAGCTCCCAAGGGGGGCTTTGTTTGCTTTTGCAATTTCTCGTAGTACTCAAAATCAGCGGCTTATAGCTCAGCCGTTATGATACTCAGCTTAAAACTGTTTTCGCAGTTCAAAAACTCGTTAAATTCTGATTTTGGAACTTTCATCAAAATTTTCAAAAGTTGAAAGTTGAACTTTTGAATGGAAAGTTCAACTTTCAATATGGCACTGTAAGTGCGAGCTGTAATTGAAAATTATGTAAAAATTACCATAGACATAACTTTTGATGGTATTTCAAACTACCTATACCATTTTCAAAATGGGCATTCTCAAGAGGAAGGGAGCACCCCCCCCCCCCCCCAAATTTGGGTCAAAATTACAAAAAAGAAGTCCAGGCGTGTAATATATCAAAACATATGTTTTCGGAGGTTCTGAACACGAATTCGACCTTAGTTTTTCAAATGGACCTCATTTGAGAACCCCAGCCCCCCCCCCATAAGGCCAAATTTCAAAAAATTCATCTAATCATGTGTGACATATGAAATAGTACGTTTTCGAGGGCGCTGGACACGAATATGACCATAGTTTTTAGATTGGACGTGATTTCTGCCCCCCACTCCTTAATAGGATTAGATTTCAAAAAATCAATAATCGGATGCATTTTTTGAAATTTAACCCTATTGGGTGTTTTTCCAAATTTTTGGGTGGGTAGATCATATAAAAAAATTGAACGAGACCGAAGGATATGAGGCCGAAAATTGCATTTTTTTGATCGAGTTGATATGGAATGACTCAAAATAGTTCATTTTTTTTTTTAAATGACGAGTGGAAAATAAAAAATTTCAATTTTAGCATCAGGTAAGTTTTTGCTACTTACGGAATTCTTCGCCGAAGACTTTTAGACATTTTGTCAAACTTTTTCCGACTTGGAAAAATTTTCAGATTTCTATTGACTTTTTAAGCTTGGAAAATTTCAAAAATCCGGGTAACTTTTCCATATTTTGTCAGATGAACTTATTGGATTTGAAAATTTTCAGATATTACACTGACTTTCAGACATTTTTTCAGACTTTTTTAGACATAAATTTTTTTTTTAATTCTAATTAATTTTTGAACTTGTAAAATTTCAATTTTATGAGCTTAAAAATTTCAAGGAAAGTTCAAATCAGAATATTGCCAGACAGCTTTTTACCTAATGCTGATTTTCAGAGATTTTGGGAGAATTTTTTGAATTTGGAAAACATTTCAGATTTCTGCCACCTTTTTGTACTTGGAATTGGATTTCAAAAATTTTTCAAAAAAATTCCATTGCGAAATTTACTTATGAAAATCTGTTACGATGACTTTTGGATATTTTGTCTGATTTTTTTGGACTTGGAAAATTTTTCAGAATTCAAACGACTTTTTGGACTTTGAAAATTTTAAGATAATTTCAAATATCACGACTTAATGAACTTGAAAAATTCAATGAGCAAAAGCATATCCCAAGTAGTTTCATGGGTACTTCTTTCAATAATTTTGAAATACAATCATCGATTTGACCATTTTTGACATTTCATACATTTTAACCCCCATTTTCGTCCAGTCTGAAAAAACAATACCTACCCAAACAACCGAATATAATTTTTTTCGACAAAAAAAAAAACAAAAATTATATATTCAACGACCAACCACCAACGTCACGATACGAAATGGAATTAATACCGTAGAAAGTATCTGGATGCAAATAAATGTTGGGTCGGGGAGGATGAAGAGGGAACCATGCTTTTGGATACGTTTACAATACAGCCAGCAATGTGTACCGGAGGTGGCGAGCTTTTATTATATGAACCGTCGTCATTGTTTCGAGCGCTCGAGTCCGGAGTGGCAAGGGAGTGGCGTGAAAAAGGACGCGCCGCCGAAGCCGAACGTCGGACGAAACGAACCAGCCGAATGGTTGCGGCGCGGCGCCTAGTAAATCACGTTTTCGGAACAAAAGCACGTTCTTGGATGCGCGTCGCGCCGGTTGTGGTGTGAAATTAACAGAAGCGCGGTATCCATTCTGCGACAGTGCGAAGGCTATAAAAGCTCTGGCCCTGTTTAACACTCGCTAAACGTATTTTAATGATGGGGAAACGCGGAACGGCGTCCGAAAGATGCCTTTTCGGTATATTTTAAATGACCTCCGCAATGTTTTGTCGCGCGCGTTTTTTTTTGGTCGCACGGTGTAGACTGGAGAGGGGGCAGGGGGAACACGAGAGGCCGTTCGAAAGCGTCCGTCCGTCAGTTCATCGAAAATGTACCATCCGCTATTTACTTTCTAATTACAATGAATAAATCTTTAAAGTAATACGATGGCTTTTTGGGGGATTTGGCGTCGCGGTGCGAGCTTTTCTACGCCCGACAACTTAAGTCTTGAGACAAAAAGCGAACCGGAGAAATTAATGACGTAAACAATTTTCGCTTTCTTGCATATCAAAATATCGCTCGTGTGGCTCCCGCCATCAAAATGTGGCTTTTTTTACTCCCCTCGACGAGCTCGTGAAAAAAGTACATAGAAAAAAAAAACAACGTTGCGATTTGCTGAGTAGAAAAAAAAAGTTCTAAAATTCTTAATTCTTTTCTCGCCGTATTTTGCCAGTTAAAACTCAACAAAAAGTTTTACTCATTAAGAGTTGCAAAAAAAGAAGAAAAGTATTTATAAAGTTTCGTATTTTTTTGCTCGCCCCCTCCGTCGTTTAATTGGACAGGTATGCCGGAGTTGTTATCGATAAAGAACGCGAAATGATTTTTTTTCTAACGTTTGAAACTTCTTTAATATTATTCGTTAATAAAATAAAATGTTTTTATGGAATATAGCTTTCTATACGAGTTACGCTTATTTAATCAGTATAACGTTTTGCTATTTCCTTTTTTTTTCTACCCTGGATGCTTTTCTTTTTTTTTTTTACTCTGCATATTTTTTATCGCGATGTAAGAATGAATTACTCGGAGTTTTTCTCGCTGATGTCGAGCTTTTCACACGCTGTGCTTATATTCGCATGAGAAAACCCGAAGGTATGTATGGGTAATGCTTAAAGTATAACTTTTGCTTTTTTATTAACTACGTTTAATTTATACCTTGGTGTTTGTTCGAATTGTGATCTCGAGTCTTATTATACGCGACCTTTTGAATTTTTTTTTGGTCCATTATCGAAATATATCGTTTGATGATTAGTTTATTCGAAATATAAAAATATTGCTACCTATCGATAACAGTCGGAGGTTTCTTTTGTCACAGTGAAATAATTTTTTCGAATATAACTAGGTAAAATATTTCGTATATTTTTTTTTGCACCGTTTGAAAATGAAAACCAATAGCTATTGAAAAATACTCGTGCACGTCGTGGGTATTGCTTATTTCGAAGCTTACTCGAAAAAATTGCTTTTTATTCGATTGAAGGGTGTCGAAAGAAGAAATTGAAAAATCCAAATGATTTGTAAATATTTTCCCCCTGCCGAATCATTCGTATCGTGCGGTTATGAAGGTAATAAAATCAATCCTGTGTTGGTGGAAAATATGCTAATAAAGGATCCAATTTTATGGCATTAAAATGTTACCTTACCTACGTCTACGAATGGCGAAGAAAAATATAATGAGAAATTGCTGGCAATTGAACTTGAAAAAAAGATTTGCTTTTTGGAGTTTTCACGGTTGTGAATATTGATTCGATGAAATAAGCTGGCAATTTTTTTCAAGAGGTAGTTTTAATGCGGTGAAATTCAATGGTTGGGGTTGTTTTGTGCAGAGTTCGAGATCACAATTTGTGTTTGAATGGTGCTTTTGTATTTTTAGATATTGGTGTAGAGAGGATTGGTAAATTAGGATATCGCAACGGTATTGGAATCTGAAGATCGATGGTGAGTAAGTTTTTTTTTTGGTGATCAAATCTAATCGAAGGAATAGAAATGGAAATTACCTGAGCAGATGATAATAGGAATACAAATAAGGCAATGCAGCTTTGAAGTGGAAAATTGGATCCAAAAGCTGAAATTTCAACATTTTAGTCAAGGAAAATTTGAATAAGTTATTAGTGAAAAATACTAATAAAATATGACATTTTTCATTTAACCAGACCCCTAAAACCCATTTGTACTCCCCCCCCCCCCCCCCCCCCCCCCCCCCCCGCCCAAAAAAAAAAAAAAAAAAAAAAAAAAAAAAAAAA
>FIZU01005147.1:0-15137 GCA_900064475.1 Pseudococcus longispinus
AAAAGTGCTCGAAATTTTTTTCAAAAAATTCCAAAAATCACCCTTGATACTATCTGCCATTATTGCAAGTTTGAAAAAAATTCGGTTGAAAACTGCCAAAAATGGAAATTTTAAACAAAAATCCACATTCAATCCCCCCCCCCTCCCAGAAGGGGTTAGGGTTGACATATCGAGCTAAAAATTTTGACACGGGGGTTTTAGACCATAAGGACCAACTTTCACTGGATATAATTTAAAATTCGGTGCTTAGGGCCAAATCACCCCTATAAACCCGGCTACGCTCTTTAGGGCAAAAAACAAGAAGAAAAAAAAATCAAAAATATCTTTTATACGAAAATTTCAAAATAAGTATATCAGATGCAGAATGCATTTTTCGTGTTATTATTTCAACCCAAAATACAAAAAGAATTTTACAACATCTGCAGGTGTGTGGGTTGGAAAAGGGGCTCGAAATTTTTCAAAATTATCGATTTAGGTTTTATTGTTGAAACTGTATTTTAGAATCCTTTGATTCAATTTCGGATACGTGTATTTCACCCCCCCCCCCTCCCCAAATAAAAAGGGGCCTATCAAGAACCAAAAATCAAAATTTTTGAAATTACCATATTGGGTACCAAAATACCTACATTTTAATACCCATTTGACTGGCGAAATTGAAATGGACTCTACTTTCGAGGTACAAAAAATCAAAAAAATAACCCATCAAGGGGCAAAAATCGAAATTTTTGCAATTATCGAGTTGGGTATCTAAAAGTATGTTTTTCAATCCCATTTCGAATCGAAAAATTGAAATACATTCGACCCTGAGGTAAAAGATATAAGATCAAAAATTTTCTAAAAATATTAATTTTCGATACTTAAATCAATAAATTTATCGGCAATTCGAATTATTGTAATTCTATACTCGCACACAATCGATTCAATATTCCACCTATCACACTGATATTTCTCAAGGCTCAATGCTCGAACATCAAGTTTCTATAAATACGACGAGGTACACTTTGATAATTAAAAACCGCAGCACTGACCGTCGAAAAAAACGCATCGTACGCTCGAATTTTCACTTCTCGTTTCCCAAATACCTAAGGCGACATTTCACCAATACCGAACCTACGGACCGAAAAGCATACCTCGCATTCATTACCCAATTGAGAATTAAATCGGATAAGAATCTCCATCAGAATCCATTTACTTCTTACGTACCGGTAGCGGTACTTTTTATCATGAGAATGTAACCGAAAACAGGTTAAATATGGCGCCAGTAATACACATAAATTTTACACACCAGGTGAAACCATCGCTGCAGCAGGAAAACACAACTTATATGGGAACCACTGAACACTATACTCGATCATTTACCGACCCCTTTTCGCGGATAAATTCGCTTATTCGCCCAAAAATACGCTAGGATGTAATCCGACTACAGCAAAACGTGATTCGAGCACCACGTCCTCCATAATAAGCAAAAAGCTTTCGCCGAAATTTCACAATCCGCCTAAATGTAAATATTTACACGAGACGAAAAGGTAGATGGTACCCTTTTGAAACTTTCATTCGTCTGTATTCGATTCGACACATACTCGAGCAATTTTCGAGAAAAAACCCCGTACGAAGAAAAATTTACGTATTCGATTCATATACCTATCAACGTTCGCAATTTATTCTACGACTCGAGCCAAGAATACAATCTAAACAAAGATCTTTCTATTTTCTTCAAAATCGATGAGTAATACGATTTTATTTAAATATGAGTCGAGTTTCGTTTGTTTTTTCGCGATTGTTAATTTCTTCGTAAATATTACGAATGTTCGAGTTCGAGAAATCGCCTATAATAAGAACCGATTTCGCTTCGATGATCTCGAAAAGTCTCGTTGGTGATTAAGCCATACGACGATGTCGAAACCGTTTGTACGTTTACAATTGCACATGTACAGTTGTATATCCGATACAAGACCGATGTTTCACGAGGAAATACACGTTTCCGGAAAGAATAACGATATATACTCTGTAATGATGCGACGGTTATAATAGCAATGCTATTTACTCGTAAATAAATTCTAGATAAGGTACATTTCGATTATACAATACAGTACCATCCGCTAATGCTAAGCTACCAAAGTGATAAGAAAGTGGTTTTGTTTGAAAAATGATAACATGTCATTATGAATTCGAGTGCTTAAAGATTAATAAACGTTTAATTCAGAAATTGTGTACCGAGTAAAAGTACTATGTACATACATGAGGATAAAATGAGTACGTATTCATTTGCATATTCAGAGTCATGAGGTCATATCTCAAAAAAACAAATTTTTGGAACATTTAATTTTGGAAAATTTTCGTCATTTCAAGTTATTCTCTAACTTTTTTCCAAACATTCGACTTCATTTAGAATTTCGAAGACCTAAAATCCATTTCTGGAATCATTCTGACTCTAAATTAGAAAGACGGACTCAGGGAGAGGTGGAGGTGAATCCAAAATTCAAAATTTTCACCACCCATCAAGCGAGGTATAAAAATGTATGCTTTTTGACCTCCCAATCCCGTTTTTGATATCATTTCACCAAAAAAAAAAAAAGAATTCAAAGGGAGCTGACTCGATTCAAAATTTTGCATTAAATATCAAAGTGCAGATTTATGGGCCTCAGTGTTGGAAAAACTGAACCCGAAACCGAAAAAACCCGAAAAAAACTGAAACTGAAACTTGAAAACCGAAAACTGATAACAGAAACTGAAATTATTTCAGTTTCAGTTTTTAATATTTTTGCCCCTTTTTTTTAACGTGATAACTGATAAACAGTCTAAAATCCAAAAGTTTCATCCTAAATGCCAGCTGACAAACACAATGTCACAAAAAAATGCGAAATTCAATTAAAATTTTCAAAAAAAAAAAAAAAAACTCATTTTGTTTTAAACATTTTCTGAAAAAAATGTGATCAAGTTGCATAAAAACAGTTAAAAAACTAGTTTTCAAAAACCGAAACTGAAATGTAAAAACCGAAAACCAAAAACCGAAACTGAAATATTTCTGTTTTTCCAACACTGTGGGCCTCTAGAATCTGTTTCTGAGATAATTTTGAACAAAAACCATCAAAGAGTCTAAGGGAAGGGGGAACAAAAAATCAAAATTTTCCAACGTAATGAAGTGAGGCACAAAAATCTACAGGCAAACCCCGAAAAGAAATGGGTTATTCGCATGTCAATTCAACAGAAAAATGCAGTCACCCCCTCTGGTTTCGTTCAAAATTTTTTTACAAGATCATCCCATAAGGTAAGTAGGAGAACCACCACTATTTCTCCCATCACCCCTCGGGTGGTTGGGAAATGAGGCCTTGAAGTTTTCATATAGTTGCGATTTCGTGCTGAGGTACCCGATTTTGAACCCTTATAAATCGAGATCCGTTAGACTTAGAATAAATCAATTGGCACAGTTTTAAAAAACATCAAAATTAGATGAAAAACCATGCAAGAAAAATTTTGAAAGTTCAAAGTTGAAACTTTTTTTAAAAAGCTCAATTTTTGAAAATTTGTCACTTCCTTGAGCTACCATTTAAAAATTCGTAAAAATTCAAGCCAATACATTTTTTTAGGCTATTTACAACTAACCATATTTCAGTGTGGTATCTTAATGCCCTGATCGAGGGGGGTTCAGAAGCCTCAAAATTTTGGTTAAATTTCAAAAAAAAAATTTAGGGTATATGACATATTGTTCGCTATGTTTTCGATGGTGCTGATCACAAATATCAACTTATTTCTTTGATTTGACCCCCCCTCTTCACACTGAGCCCCCTAATTTCGAAAAAATGAAAAAATCGTGTCGCATATGATTTGCAAGGTTTTCAGGGTCGCTGATCTCAAATATCGACTCAGTTTCTCATTTCCACTTTCCCTTGGAACAACATACCTACCTTAGAAGACCCAAAAATTCCGTAGAAATGGGATATTGGAACACAAAAGGGTAAAAATGAAAAAAAAAATACTTACAGTTTTTTGTGACAATTCTTGATAACGCATCTAGACGTTGAAGATTTTGACAAAATTTGTCATTTTTTTCAAATTTGGGACAGAAAAAAGTCCTTGCCATTACCATACTACCCATGAAACTATAAAACACAAGATATGCTTTCGCTCATTGAATTTTTAAAATCCATGAAGTCGTGATATTTGAAATTTTCTTAAAATTTTCCAAGTCCAAAAAATCATTTGAATTTTAAAAAATTTTCCAAATTCAAAAAAGTCTGACAAAATATTTAAAAGTGATTGCAACGGATTTTCGTAAGTGAATTTCGTAATGAAATTTTTTTGAAAATTTTTCGAAATCCAATTCCAAGCACAAGAAGTTGGTAGAAATCTGAAAATATTTCCAAGTTCAAAAAAGTCCGATAAAATGTCTAAAAGTCAGCCTTAGGTAAACAGTTGTCCGACGGAATGTCTGATTTTGAACCTTCTTGAAATTTTTCAAGTCCAAAAATTAATTTGAGTTCTTAAAAATGTTTTTTAGGTCTAAAAAAGTCTGACTAAATGTCTAAAGTCATTGTCAAGGAATTTCGTAGCGAAATTTATGGACAAAATTTCAGGCTGACCCCCCAGCCATAAGACATATCCATGTCCGAACTGAGTCGATATTCAAGATTAGCGACACTGAAAACCGAACAAATCATATTCGGCGCAATTTTCAATTTTTTTTTTTAATTAAAGGACGGTGTCTGGGGATCAGGGGTGGGGGGTCGATTCAGAAAAACAACGTTGATAGTTGTGATGAGCACCATGGAAACTGTTTAAAACGGTATGCCACCCGATTATTTTAATTTTTTTGCAAAATTCTTGGATCTTGTGAAAATTTGACCCTTCATTTTAAGTTGAGTTCCACCCCCTTTGGGACCCATGTCGAAAAATGTTAATTTTTGGTCTTTCAACCACTTTCACCATGCGGGGCCAGTTGGGTATTTTGGCCCAATATTACCTCAGAAATGGATGCTAGAGGTGAAAAAACGGATATCTACTTCAATATCAGATTCAAAATGTTTCAAAATTACGAGTAAACGCCCCTCCGGAGGTGGGGGGATCTTGGTTTCTTGATGAAATATTTAGGTATCTCGCTCGATAGTGTCGAAATATTACGAATTTCGACCCCATGTATCACCCTTCCACTCATAGGTTGTCCATTGGGTTAGTTGTTGGGGTAATTAATTAGTTCGTAAGTGATCAGGTCGAGTATCCAAGTGTTAAAATCAAAAAAAGTGGGTAAAAAAAAATAAAAATCCCAATTTATTGGAATACAAAATTTGTAATTTGAAGAAAAATACCTCGCTACCCATTTCAAATGTGTAAGTACATAATTCGAGAAAATAAGTGAAATTCAATTAAAACCAGCAATTCGGTAAAATATAATTATGTAAATCCGCTGCCAGAAACAAATTTCCATTCTATCACGCCACCAGTTGAAATAAAACCAACGCCAAATTACTTTTCGGGCTCTTGTCCCCCTCT
Organism: Pseudococcus longispinus; assembly: GCA_900064475.1. NCBI lineage: Eukaryota > Metazoa > Arthropoda > Insecta > Hemiptera > Pseudococcidae > Pseudococcus > Pseudococcus longispinus. The sequence goes on from FIZU01005147.1 coordinate 5,488, forward strand.
ATCAAAAAATGATAACAAACGAAAAAACATGTATATTCGCAATACCTACACCTAGTGTAATTCCACGCGCAGTCACAGCAGGTTAGGTACCTACACTTCGTTACAACCTACGTTTATGTATTTACACAAATGAAACGAATAAGTAAAAACATGCTGCGGGTTCCAATTTCAAGAGCAATAAGATAATAACGGCGTCTATTTAAAACCAAACCCAACTATTAGGCCATTAATCATCGCATATCAACAACGGGTTTACGAACACTGTGCTGGTGCACCTCGAAACCTCCCTAGCACTTGTATCGAGTAACCAAGGGTAAGTAAACTAAAGCACGCACGCCGAATAGGCTACACGAGTGCACGAAAACGTCGAAAAAATAAGTAACCATATTAAACATTGGCGAAAGAATTCATCCAACGGGGATTTCCACATGCACGAAGCCATATTGGTGAAAATTCGGAATTAGCGGTTTTGCGGATTGTTGCCTTTTTTTTCCTCAATGAGAGAAGGCATATTCGTGCGTAGGAAACCCGAATGAAATTGGAATTAAATTACGGTTACTCGTCGATGCGAATATAAAATCGGAATTAAAATTGAATTTTTCAAATCCCATTGTTACGTCATCATAGTGCATGCTATGCACAAGGCTAGAGAAACATTTATATTAAATGTACATCAAACGATTATTCGATTAAGGTACATGTACGAGTTGGCGGCTCATAGATGAAGAAATCCAACACCTCGCACAGCCTATCGACGAATACATCGTAAACAGTATACGAGAAAAGTAAAAGATAAACGTTCAAGATTTAATACAATGAATAACCTCGTGTTTTTCATTTAATCTCACACCTCACGATAAAATAAGAATGAAAATAAAATTACTCTTTGGGTGGTCAATTCGAAAGAAAAGTTTACGAGTTGCAACGTTACGACAAAATCTGCTTTCTTATAAGGTACTGAGAGAAGAAAACAGTTCGAATCTTCGCGGTGAATGTTTAATAACATTGAAATGACGACAGTCCGACGTTTTTAATGCAACGGCAAAAATACACACCAGAGAACCTTGTCAGTGCATTTTGATGAGACGTGAATTAATGATAACACGATTTCATTTATCTACGGGATTTAATTCGACGTTCTCAAGGCTCGGAGTAAGCGCCTCCGATTGTTTTGGGTTTGGTTACATGACTCGAAATATTATAAAGAGCTTTTTTTTGTGGAGGTTGGAGTCGGAATTGAAAATGAGGTGGATTTTGACAGCTGTAGCGATGCAATGAAATGCCTGCGATATGTATTTTGACATGAGCAAGAAAAATTATTCGGTTAGGTTAGGTCATTGGAGTCGAAGATGTACACAGGAGGCAAAGGGTTGTCAAATGTTCAGTAACCAAAAAGCAACCAACCAAAAGCAAATTTTCACGATTTATTGATAAATATCAGATATTGATAGGCATGGCTCAACCCCAAAAGGAATTAGAGAAGTTAAAGAGTTGACTCATTTTGAAATTGAGGAAGTAGACTTTTTTCCCAAGGAGTTTGGGAAAAAGAGTGAACTCATTTTTTCAACCTCTTCAATGATTCCTAATTCCAAAATTGGTAAATTCTAATTATTTTACTTTTTCATCATTTTATTTTTATATTCTGTATTTCAAAAATTCCAAAAATTTGTTTTTTTTGAGTTCTCCCCTTCTCATGAATCAAAAAGATTCAAATTTCATATTTTTATTTAGAGTAAGCAAGAGTAACATTTCAAAAAGGTTCAAAATTTTGATATCTCAATTTTGCACCACTCTAAATTTGAGGCACCAGAATTATAAATTTTCCTTTTTAGTAAATTTTAATTCATGTACATTGTACATGCCAAGAGTTAACGATCTAAAACAAATTCTTTAGAGCTAAGTACTACAAAGGCTAAGTAATTTGGTCAAAAAAGGGTTGAAAATGACATAACTCCTTTCAACTCCGCATTGTGTAAATATCTCTCATGGCTGAGGGAGGGGGTAGGCGGAGGGGATCATCTTGAAAATTTGGGATGGAAGATGGAATAATAGATACAATTTCTACCACATTTTGCATCGAAAACTCAAATAGCATCCTTGAAACAAGAACAACACTATTTTAAACCATAAACCGTTTCCAATAAGTCTTCGAAAAAAAAAGAGTAGTAGATACAGAATGATGTCAATTTCCATAAACAATTTCAAGGTACCTACGCTCTCGACCTTCACACAGAGAAATAGGTATAGAGATGTGAGCGAACAAAATTGATGGAAATTTTTCTTGGCTCACTGATCCGTGAAGAGACATCTTCAACACATTAGATAGAGATTCATTCAGGTGTGGTTTTGGTGTGATACTCATTCTCAAACTATTTTCAGGATGTTTGTTTTTTACCCCGGGTTAAGGAAAGATTCAAAGTTGTATCAAAATTCTAGAATGATTGAAATTTATCTCTGAACTAGAATATAATAAATAAAAAAATTGCATTTGCGCTTTAGAATTTGCTTTTTATGTACTAGTTTGTGCAATTCTAGTTAAAAATAAAGAAAAATCGAGGGTACTTAGGTGTACTTGGATTTGCATGACCATGAGCAGAGCTGACGAGAAGGAGGGTAGCTGGGGACTTTTGCCCCGAGCCCAGCCTGTACGAAGGGGGCCGAGTACCCAGAAATTCTTATTAATAAAAGAAATGTTGGGGGAAAATGATGAAATTTCAAGTTTTGAATGTTTTTTTCTGCTAATACTTTCATAAAGTAATAGATATGTAGCTATTTCTGAAAATACATCAAAAATTACTTTTTCCTCTACACCTCCCTGCTCTCGAATGACTGTCTGATTACACGACAGGCCTGGAGTTCCTCTCCATGGCCCTGATGACGAATACTATGTACTTATGACCATACGAAAAAATTTTCATTTTTTTTACAAGTGCAATGAAACAAAATGGAAGGATTCAGTTACCCACAAAAAGAGTAATAAATCGTCTATTCCTGAATCGCTAATATTCGATTTTTTATAGGGTCGATGTATCAAATGGCTTAATTGTGTCAGCAGAAAAAATAGATTTTTTTTTTAATCTGGACGTGGGTATTGGGTAGTACTCATTTAGATCGTTACTCAGGTATCCTCGATTGCATTCCTGGAACGAAAAAAGTGCCCAAAGGCAACCCTCAAAGTTCAATATTCCCTCATTGAAGGACGAGTAATTTTGGATCTTCTGAGAATTCTCAACATTTGTTCATTGAAGTTGACACAATGAGAGAATATTTCACTAAATTAATCTCGATAAAAAAAAAAACATCAAGTTTTCAAATATCCCTTATCAGATTTTAGAAACATCACTGCAAACAATCATGACACATCTCAATCTCATACAAACCTTTCACGAATTCATTCGGATTTCTATTTCGCAACACGAATCGTACCTCTTTGCATGCAATGCAATCTAAACACACCACGAAATAATCCAAAATATGTATTCCAAACCAGGTGTTCTTGCTAGCACAGACACATTCCACCTTACACCGCGTCCTTGGATCTCACTACCGAAATTTTCGCCACACAGGGCCACCGTATACATTCGGTCTTATTCGAGCACCACAGAATACCTGCCGACTAAACTATTCGTCTCCGACACAATGGCTATTTTTCCAAATACAAAGCACCACTCACATGTACAAAAAACCTGACAATGGACAGATGCGCGCACCATTATACATAGTCGACTTATTACAGCGTATTTTCAACTACAAATACATAGGTATAGTTCAACAGCTGGAAGCAATACCAGAAATGTTACATTGCAGATGACCAGCATCTTGGGGCTACGAAACGTCGCATACGAGTTCGTGACTGAACTGCGTTTTCTTTCATTACATACTCGTTTTCAGACTCGACTTTCGTAATAGCACGAAGGGTAGGTAACCACGGTGAAATACTTTCTCAAAAGGTGAATCAACCTTGTACACTATTCGACTCGTGTTTATAAAAATCGATATCCGCCATAACGTTTAAAAAAAATTACCATTCGGGAAGAAAAAAAATCGCCTTTGCGAAACATTCGCAGTAAAATAATTCTTCCAAATAACCCACAAGCGTTTTAAACTGAGTCGATAAATTACTACGCCTACAATGGCACGAAAAAATAGCCCAACTTTGAAGAAAATTTCAACTCTATGGAAATTTTGCGAGTACTTCGTAGCAACTAAGTATCCCTGTGGATTTCTAGGCGTTGCGAAATTAGCACTACGCCAACGTTTCGCAAATTTATTATCATTTAGGTGGCTTAAGCGTAATAGAATTCATATTTTACTTGGGTTGTAATGTTTTCTCCTTTTCTGGCTCCATTTGAGAAGAAAATGAACGAACGTGACTCCCGGTGGAATAAGTCGTAGAAAGTGAAAAACTCAAGAACATAGCCTTGTTTGGTGAAGTAGCTGGTTTTTAAAAAATTTCGATAGTTTTGTAATAAATTACGAAACACGGACGAATAGATAAAACGTCGAGTCGACTGAATCGAGGTTAAGTTTTGAAAAAAAAAAACTTTAAAAATATATCGTGTGGGAATTTCTTCGATGATAAGCGAAACAACGGCCAACAGTCGATTACCAGCAGACAGAAAATTTGTAAGTACTCAAAAGGCAAATTACGACCGAAAAAACCATGCAAGTTCCAATGGAAGAACGCGTTGACCCTTCCTTTAAATGGTATCATTGTGAGTGAAACCCCGCATATTTTTTCGTCAATTTTTACTGCATGCATGGTATCATGATAGGGGAATCCCCGTACCATATTCTAAGTGAACAATTGGTACGGGGATTCCCTCGTCGTGATACCATTTACGTCTCTGCCAGGAAAATTTTGGTAGCACACCCATAGCAAAAGGTGGTATATGCGGACATAAGTTGCAGAAACCAAAAAGTGAGACATGCACTCCATTTTGCTACTACTTTGCACCATAGCAAAAATGATAGCTACACTCGCCACTCTTTGCTACCACTGCACTCACATAGCAAAAGGCAGTGCGTGCCACCATAACTGCTTTTTTTGGGTGCAAAAAGCTGAAAGTGAAACATGCAACCCATTTTGTTACTACTTTCGCACCATAGCGAAAATGGTAGCCGATGGGTGCACGTTTCTAGCTCGGGTTATAAATGCAGAAATGGTATCATGATTAAGGAATCCCCATACCATTGCGGGGATTCACTTATAGTGATACCACTGCACAATTCATCAATTGTCTCATCCGCAAACCTTCATGCAAAATTAGATCGAAGCCCAAAGGAAGAAAACTGCATCTGGTTGTATTACACGAGTCGAACCATGTACCTGCTTGCATTCATCGAACCTTTAAAAACACATAAAAACTACCCGCTTCGAATCTGGTTTAAAAGTCGGTTAATTCAAACCTGTTGATACAAACTAGGGGTTACCAATCAAGCAGTACTTACTGGCACTCGTTCATTATTTCTTCTTGAGATCGAACCTGGACCGGGGCTAGCTTTTCCACCGACTCCTGATAATTATAAAAACACCTGGTGATTTTCTCGTCGAAAGTGTTCACCAAATCTTCCAACGATCCGGAAACCTTTTCTTCGAAATTATCGACTAAAACGTTGTTGTTAACGCTATCCGAAATCATGATGCTGTTGGTATCCGGCGTTTCGTTGACGACGTTCTCTTCGGCGACGATATTTTTATATTCGTTCGACGGAAAGGTATGCGATTCTTCGCGAATTCCATTTTCGACAATTTTGTTAAAATTCTCACCGCGAACTCGGTTATCGTTTTCGTTAATGTTTTTGAAACCACTTTGCCATTCTTCGGCTTCTTCGAATTGGGCCAACGGAGCTTCGAATTTCAATTCGGACATTTTTGATAACGTTTCCTTCATAGTATCATTTATATAAAATCTGCGAACAGAATAAAAAGATGGCCGTTAGTTTACATTTTCACTCGTTAGTATTTAAATTACAATATTGTATTAGGTCGTTCCACTCTATGAGAACAACCCGTAATTATAAACTAGTATTAGTATTTCTCGTGTAATATAAAATTTCCATATTTTATAGGTACATTGGGTACTACATATTAACATATGACTAAGTATATGAACGAGCGAATACCATAATTGAAGAATACCGAGAATCACTACACATAAACTGATAACACTCAGCAATAAACAAGTCGAAGAAAACGATGACCAATTAAAATAAACTACAAGTACAAATTCAAATTGTAATCAGACATCGAACGAGTAGATTTATATTAGAAATTCCCTACATTCGGTACGCCGAATCGAACCACCGTCGTGATGTTTTCGAATCGATACAGCAAAGTTGAAAATACTACAATAAAGTTTTTCAGTGCTGAAACGATTTTAAAATCGAGAAACCGAAGCCTTTATTCAAAAGCTCCCAAGGATTTGATTTTGATTTCGGGTCAAGGTGTCGGCTGGCGATAAATTTTTCAAAACAACGTATATTTACGTCGCATTCGTTAGCTTTCTATTTTTACAAAAAGTATCATATCGTCAGCTTATGCGAATCATAATTATATGTACTTTCATATAGGTACTTACAATAGCTGACATCCTGGCACACTTCATATTATCAATTAAACAATTACTTTCAATATCAATGTACCAGTATGTTCTCAGTTCTCGAATGTAGTATCAAGTGACACCTTATTATACCACGTGCGTGCAACATTAACAGAATAATTTTAGAATAATTACACCGTACCTTGTCTATATACTCCGTTAAAAAAAACTGCACGTATCATATCATATCACATCGTATTGATAAAAAAGAAAAAACGTTAGATAAATAAATTTTAAAAAACTCGACTAAACTTGAACACTATAACGAAATACACGAAACTACGAAACGAGAAACAGACGTTCGTACACTCCAACAGAATTCAATCCCAAACAACTCGAAAAGTCGATAGCGAACCCGGTCGCACATGCGCTCAACGAACTTCGTTTCATACAGACCCCACGTCATGTTGCAGTGTCGACTCTCTCTCTCACTCTTTCTTTCTCTGTTTGTCCCCTCCTAACTTAATATAATTATTTTGCTAGATTTGATTCAAAACGTGCAAATGCGAATGAATACTTTCTGTTGCGAAAATTTTAAACAAAAATGCTCGTCGTAACATGTTTAGTTGTGAGGAGGTTCGAGAATGCGTAATGCAATTGCAATTAACATGTCATATGACTATGAGTAATCCGCAATGAATAATTATTTTTGTTCCTCTGTATTATGATATGCAGGGTTCTGATTATGAGTGTATTGACACAGTCAGTGTTTGGAAAACGAAAAAATTATTTCGTTTTTGTTTCGTTTTGTTTAACGAAAACGTGTAATCGTTTTTCGTCTTTATTTCGATTTGTTCAACAAAAACGTATTATATCGTTTTTCTTTTTCGTTTTTTTTTTTTTAAAAAAACGAAAAAAATTCCGTTTTGTTGCGTTTTATTTGTTTTTACTGCAATTTTTTAGTTTTTAAACGTTTTTTAGCGTTTTTCAACGTATTTAAACGTTTTTCAACGTATTTCAACATTTCTAAACGTTTTTCAACGATTTAAACATTTTTAAACGTTTTTCAGCTTTTCAATGTTTTTCAACGTATTTAAATGTTTTTTAACTTTTTTTCAACAACTGTTCATTATTGATTTATTATCAAAAACAATAAGGCTTAAAAAACGTTTTCTTCTTCGTATTCGTTTTTAAAACATTTTCCAAACACTGGACACAGTGATGAAGTGAAAATGGAACAGACGAGTATTGAAGTAGGTTGAAGGCAGGAGTGAAAACAACAAATGAAAAGGCTGAAACTGGAATCATGATAACTAAAACTGAAATTATTTCAGTTTTTCACCACTGCTTTTTCCCAACATTTTCTAAAATTTTGTTAAACTTGTAATCTCCCAAAATTTTGAGTGGCTCTCTTACCAGTCAATGTGATTCGATTAAATTTACTCGAAGATCTCATAAACCCCTTTTGGTATTTTAAAATACAATCTTTGAAAAAAATTGACACTCTTGAAAAAAAAACTGATCCCAGTCTTTTCTATGGAACTTGGGAGACTCTCACGTTCCCATTCAGAGTTATAATTTTTGAAGATTCGCACGATTTTGACTCGGAGTCGCAATATTCAAAGACTCTGCCCAACTCTGAATTCCTTCAACTCTTGTTATGTTTACTTTCAATTTGAAATAAAAATTTCAATCATTTGAAAATTCAAAGTTTTTACATTTTTTTTCTATGAAAATAAGCATTGAAATGACGACTGCTGCAGCCTGCAGGTATACTCTCCTATTGTTTGAGTATACCAATTTCTGAATTTTGTATATTTTCGTTTAGATGTTTACAAAAAGTAGATAATGAATTATTCTGAGTACCTAAAGTTAAAGTGTCATTTTTTTCACGAAATTGTGTAATCGAAACCTCATTACCTGTCAACCATTTCAAAAAATAAATACTTATCGCAACAGTACCGTGCGCTTATTGAACAAATAAATTGACCAGTTTAACTTTTTTGTTTACATTCGATTTATTCGGACTAACCCACCTACCCTAAAAAGCTACGTAAACTACATGAACCAATCACAAGATGTCATGGCTTCATTAAAAAATATATTTTACGTAGTTTTTGATGACAGCTCTTGTGATTGGTTAATGAGACTTTTTTTTAGCTGTGTGGAGGTGTATTGAAATAGGTAGGTAATGTATTACGTGTTCGATTAATTTTAGATAGGTACATTTTAGGTGTTCTTAAAAAATTTGTCAAAAATCATTATTTCGAGTACCCAGGGTGAAAGGAAATCATTTTTTCAAAAATATTATTGGTGTACACTTTTTTCCTATCTTCATTTTTGAAGGGACTACAGGAATTCTAAATTATACAGCCCCTACAAAAATGAAGATAGGTAAAAAGTGTATACCACAATTTTTGACAAGAATTTTTTCTCGCCACCCTAGGTATTTAAAATTATGATTTTGGTCATTTTTTTGAAAATGCAATTCAATATACTTTCATGTGTTGATGGTTGCTTACCATCTACAAAAAATTCACCAAAATTAGTTTCAAGTACTTGGGTGGTAAAACATTTTTTTGTAAAAACATTTTTAAGGAATTTTATTTCTGTCTATCTTCATTTTTGAGGGGGCTGTATAATTAAGAATTTCTGCAGTCCCTTCCCTTCAAAAATGAAAATAGGCAAAACGTGTATACACCAAATGTTTTTGCAAAAAAAATCCGATCACCGTAGGTACTTGAAATTACGACTTTTGATAAATTTTTTCAAAATGCAATTCAATAAGCCTAAGCATTTTCGTGTGTTGATGCTTGCCTACAATCAACAATTAGGGGTGTGAAACTGGGGAATGAAGACTCTCCACAGGTTTGGCTACAATTTGGTACCAACTCTTCTCCGAACTCCATACTACTTATTACTTAAAGTTCAGGAGCAAACTTCTTTAAAAAAAAAAATTGAATCGAAACCAATTTCAATCGCGAGAATGGGTAGTAGTCCCTACTTTAAAAAATTTTTAAATTGAAAAAATTTTCATATCGTGATATTTTGCCTATAGTCCGTGCAATTTATCTTGAGCCCTCACCAATACAAAGAAAAGTGTACACA
>FIZU01005151.1:0-14532 GCA_900064475.1 Pseudococcus longispinus
GTTCAAAAAGTCTAAATTATTTGTCTGACAAAATGTCCAAAAGTCAGCATTATCTCTGAAATTTTCCAAGCCGAAAAAGTCAGTGGAAATCTGAAAATTTTTCCAAGTCCAAAAAAGTCTGACAAAATGTGTAAAAGTCAATCTTTGAAACTTTTCAAGTTCGAGAAGTTATTTTATCACACTAGACTTTCTGGATTTAAGGAGGAAAATTTTTCAGCTTTCAAACGAATTTTTGAAGAGAATCTGAAAAATTTTCCTCCGAGTCCAAAAGGTCTGATGTCTGACAAAATGTCTAAATGCCATCGAATCTAAATTTTTTCAAGTTCAAAAGTCAGCTGCCGTTTGCAAAATTTTTCAAAGTTCAAAAAGTCAGAATTAAAATTTTTTTTTAATTTTTTAATATTTGTAAATAGTGTCAATTTTTTCAATAATTGATAGAAATTGCGAAACCATACATTCCTTTAAAGATAACGACATGACCGAACCAATGTGATGGTATCCCCCATTTCCCAAGAGATGTGGCATTTCTAAGAAATATTTTCATCGACATGACATCCGCTGCTTCCTGCAATATCATATTATCTCTTCCGCTTTTAGAATAATAACAGATTTATACAAACGAACGATGATTATTTCGCGATGAAAATTTTCCATTTGTAATTTTCAATATAAAAATATGAATCATTCTCGTCGAGCGAATACGGCGGATAAAACTTACAGAAGATTTTTTCTAGAATTGTGTAATTTTACAATGACGTAAATATACGCGCAGCTTCAAGTTCACATATTCAGCGAACGCAGCAACGTTTTATTCAATGACACAAATCTTGATCATATGATCGAAACACATATGGGCGACGTCATTTTATTTTTGAAACGAAATTTATGAAATAGATTTCCATTTTTACCCAACCTAACCATATGTTGTTTTGCATGGTTTGGTCTGATGGCTGTATAGGTACGGTACGTCTATGTGCATGAGGTTACACGTACACACGTTAATCAAATACCATTTGTACAGGTTTAAATTCCCTGTGCGAAAAAAAAAAGACCACGTAGGTATTCGATGATGAAATTATTCGATGTACTTGAAAATTTTACAGCACGAAGCGCGAAAACTAGAACATCGACGATGGGTAAATTTGTTGTGTGAAGTTTGTACCTCTATCAGGATCCACACGAGTTAGTAAATAATTCACCAAAAGCTTCGGAAATTATAGTCATCATTAGACCGCATTATTAATTCATGGCTCAATTAATAAGTTGACAAAAGGTATTGAGTCAAACAAAAGCGTGTAAAGTTGACGAAAGATGGAGATATCCGAGTATAAATGCCACACGCTCGGCTCGTCTTTCTCTAATACGCGAAAAGTATCCGATGTAATATCCCTGCGTACCTCAGGATCTCAGGTACATAGTACGTACCTAATCTACGTACGTATAAAAGTATACGTAGAAAGCAACCAAACGAGATTATAAAATTAAACAATGACGAGCAGTTTCGACCAAACGATTTTTCTCTCAAACACGCGAAAACATTCGAAACAAATGAATTGGAAAATATTCGCTGTAATGGGACAAATTACGAGGATAAGTTTTACCAGAGGTACGTATGCGTGGTGTGTGGAAACGAAATAGACGATACACGCGGTGTACATTGCGATGCAAATTGCACCGTATAAATGAAATTGAAAATTACCAACAACGGGTTGAGCTCGATTACGTTGACGCTGGTTTTATCGCCGCATCGGCTTTTACGTCGTTTCACCCCCGTGTACCACGATACCTTCATTTTCGCCGACGTAATTTTTACCCCGGCCTTGCGTACTTTTACGCTGATAATGGTATTTTTATGGATGCGAAAATTGAATGCCTCGTTCGAGCGCGTTCTAAAGCCAAAAGCAAATTTTCCGGAAAAATTATTTTTTTCCTAGGTTTTTTGCTCGTGTCAATCGACGAGTTTATGAAAAGAAAGGGAATTTTTCCAGTAGAGAAGTTTACGTTCAAGTGGAAATTTTCAGGTTGAGGGCGAGGTAAGAAAAGATGGATCGTGAGATGAATTCTATCTACCTTGTTTTTCTCAAGTATCTATTCGAAATCATATAAGTATGTCCCAAATGATGTAATCTAATATGAGAGCATTGGAATCCTATTGAAAATTTCCTTTGCTGTAGGTACATTATTCTTGTGATAATTCCTGTATGCACGGATACGATGCCATTTACCTATGGATTTCAGTACCCATACAGTTGCCACTTCAAAGCCAGATTTAAACTTTTTGGATGCTGTGGCCGAATAATTGGCGAAAGTCTCTTGAAATTTTCATAAAAGAGACAACAACGATAATAGATATTTGTTTTTCGAATTTGAAAATTTTTAGCATAGAATAAGTAGGTAAGCTTTTATTACGAGAAATCCGTGAAAAACGAGACGAAATTGGATAACAAAATTTCGCCACAAAACTCACCAATGATGATTTTTAGACATTAGGTCGGACTTTTTTGGACCTGGAAAAATTTTCAGATTTCAAGCTATTTTTTAAACTTGAAAAATTTTTTAAATTCAAAAATCACGCTGACTTTTAGACATTTTGTTAGACAGCCTTTTAGAAATCACACTCACTTTTGGACATTTTGTCAGACAGCCTTTCAGAAATCATACTGACTTCTAGATATTCTGTTAGACATTAGATATTTAGGACTTGCAAAATTTCTGAAATTTTATACCATTTTTTGTATTTGAAAATATTCAGAAATCTTGCTGGTTTTCAAATAATTCGTCAGACATTAGACTTTTTGAACTTGGAAAAAAGTTCAGAAATCATTCTGACTTCTGACTAGTTTAACCAGATTGTTGTACATAGAAAAATTTGGAGATTCTTGACTATTCTTGGAAAGAGTTGAGAGTCGTTTAGATCTTGTTCTACAATATTCGTTCAAAATCTCGATAATTTTTTAAAATTCCAACTCTAAAAAGTCTGCTGAAATTTTCACAACTCAAAAAAGTTATGTGAAAATTCATATTTGACAAAATGTCTAAAAGTCAGCGTGATTTCTGAATTTTTTTCAAGTCCTAAAAGTCGTTTGAAATCTCAAAAAAAATTTACAAGTCCAAAAAGGTCAAGTTTAAAGTGTGAAAAAATGTCTGGAAATCAATCTCAAAAAATTTCTTTATTACTATATAACTTGAATTTTTTTTGAGAGTTTAAACGACTTCTTGGATTTTGAAAAAAAATTCAGAAATCACGCTGACTTTTAGACATTATGTCAGCATTTTTTGGACTTGGAAAAATTCTTAGATTTCCATAAGCTTTTAGACATTATATCAGATTTTTTTTGGACGTGAAAAAATTTTTAGATTTCCACTGACTTCGAATTGTCAGACTTTTTTGGACTTGAAAAATTTTCAGTTTTCCATTCACTTTTTGAAATTAGAAATGTTGCAGGTAATGGTGACATTTAGGCATTTTGTAAGGCTTTTTTGCGCTTGAAAGATTTTTAGTGAGCAAAAGCATAGATGGAAATGACGGGGACTTCTTTGTTCAAAATCGTCATCAATTTATCGTCAAGATCGTCATTTAAAAGTAAAGATAGTCATTTCAGGGTAAAAACTGTTACTTTTGGTCAGAATCGTTACTTTTTGTAAAAAATACCAGTTTTGGTCAAAACTGTCATTTTTGGTTTAAATTTTCAGTTTTTAGTTAACGTTGTAATTTTTTTATCAAAATCATCATTTTTTTGTCATTTTTCATTTTTTGTCAAAATTGTTATTTCAGGGTAGAAAATATAATTTTTGGTCAAAATCTTTTCATCAATTGTTTTTTTGTCCAAATTGGTCCAAATCGTCATTTTTACAAAAAATTGAATTTCAAGGAAAAAATTGTAATTTTTTGTCAGACTCGTCATTTTTGGTCGACATCATCTTTTTTTGTCAATACCATCATTTTTTGGTCATAACTGTACTTTTTTGTCAAAATTGTCATTTTTTGTCAAAATTGTAAAAATTATCATTTTTTGTCAAAATTGTTATTTCAGAGTAGAAGTTGTCATTTCAAGGTAGAAAGTGTAATTTTTGGTCAAAATCTTAATTTTTCATCGATTTTTTTTTGTCCAAATTGTAAATTTTTGGTCCAAATCGTCATTTCTTGCAAAAAATTGTCATTTCAAGGTAAAAATTGTAATTTTTTGTCAGACTCGTCATTTTTGGTCGACATTATCTTTTTTTGCCAATATTGTCATTTTTTGCAAAAATTGTAATTTTTTGGTTCGAAATTTTCATTTCAACGTAAAAATTGTCATTTTTGGTTAAAATCGCTGTTTTTCGTCAAATTATCTTTTTTTTTGTCCAACTTGTGAATATTTTAGTCAAAATTGTCATTTAAAGGTAAAAATCAGCTATTTCGTCATTTTAGGCATTTTTGAAATATTTCATCAAGAAAAATATTACGGTTGCATATTCAAAATTCTTATAAATTTCAAAAAGTCTGGCAACATGTCATCAACGTATAAAGTCTGACAAAATGTCAGCGTTACGGACAGACGGACGGACGGACACGCCGTGAATTTTACAAATATGGATGGATGGGTAGCATAGATAGAACGATGACTTTTTTTTGTTGAGATTTCAAACGACATGAAAAAAAATTTGAAATCACGCTGACTTTTAAATATTTTGTCAGAAAGAAATTGTATTAGATCAATCTGATTTTTCCCCAAGTTTGTCAACTTTTTGAGAGTTCAAACAACTTTTTAGATTTTGAAAAACGTTCAGAAATCACGCTTATTTTTAGGCATTTTTACACACAAAAATTCTATGGCACCAATCTTTAATCACTTTTTGGACTTTGAAAAAAATCAGAAATCACGTTGACTTTTGGACAATTTTTCGGACAGAAACTGTATTGGATCAATTTGATTTGTTTTCAAGTTTATCAACTTTTTGAATTGGAAACATTTTTGAGAGTTCAACCCAATTTTTAGACATGGAAAAAATTTAGAAATCACGCTTATTAGCATAGGATATGCTTTTGCGATGATCAAACCTGTAAAACCTAACACGAAATTCCGACATGCTGATTTTTAGACATTTTGTCAGACGCTTTTGCAATTGATAATGCTGACTTTTGGACATTTTGTCAAGCAGTTTTCTTTGGACCTTGAAAATATGAGAGATCGCGCTGATTTTCAGACTTTTTGTCAGACTTTTTTGGAATTGAAAAAATTTCAAATTTCCATTCACTTTTTGAACTTTAAAAATTTCAGAGATTACGCTGATTTTTAGACACTTTGTCAAACAAACACCTCGGACATATTGTAATTGAAAAATTTTAGGAATTATGCTCACTTTCAGACATTTTGTCAGGCTATTTTGGACTTTCTGGACTTGGAAAATTTCAGAAATTTATTACCCCTCTTCCACAATTTTACCAAATAAAAAATTGAAAAAGAAAAGTATGGGACTATGAGAAGCTATATTATTACAAACATTATAAAATTTTGAGAAAATCATAATTGGGTCAACGTTTGGTTTAAGAGAAGTGGTGGTGGGAGGGGTACAGTGTAAGTACATACGAGTAGGTGAGGTTGCCAGAAAGAATTAGTGATGAGAAAGGAGTGAAGTGAAATTACTTAGTGACTTTTTAGTACATTTCGCAATCCTATTTTACATCTTCTAAAATTTTCTGAAATTCTTTGATGTTTTCACTTTTCAGAGTCCAGAAAAAGCATTTTCAATAGTTTTTCGAAATGTTTGCAAAAGATAAAGCTTTACTCGTAATTGAAGAGGGGTACAAAAAGGATTCTCAGCAGCTAAAAACAAGATGAGGCAAACTGCACCTTACACTCGACCTTTGGACACCGCCGAGGACTAAATAATTCCACATTTTCCGACTTTTTCCAACTCCGCTACAAATGACAAACGAGAACGCGATAATACAACGAACGCAACATCTAGCAATTTACCAGGTATAAAAAATGACGTAGGTACCTTATCAATAATTTTTTCGCTTCCCAAAAAAAGCTGACGTACTTGCACAGGTAGCCATGTCTAGGCAAAATTTCTAGCAGAGGGCCGATCTGGGTCTCGTTGACCTTGAATAATGATAACGCGCATTTTGAAACCATAATACCATCTGTGAGCCACGAATAGGCCGCCTAATCCAAGTACTACTCGTACATATACATATACGTGATCTACACGCCATCGTCGTCGCTGACGTACGCATCCCTCTCACTCTCCTACCCCGCCTAACTCCATTCATCCTCAACGAAAAAGATACCTGCCTACGTTTTCACGCGGACGAGCCAAGGGAGGAAAATCTTCAACGACGGTGAACGCTGATGGAAATAATTTCATCGAGAGAAAATTACATTTAAAAAATAATTTATATTCGTTGCTGTGGGAGAATTTGCAAGGGTTAGGTTGCAAAGGGTATCTACGTGGAAAATGGATAAAGATAGAAGTTGGACGTTACGTAGGTATTTTCAACCCGAAGAAAATTATTTTAGTCGACCGTTTCGTCATAGAGATAGCCCCACCAACCATCGTAGAGAAAGTGTAAAGAGAGGCGGGCATCTACGTAATAAGGAACCGAAAATGTTTTTAAAAATTATCTTGGGAATTGTTCCATACTTCGTAAGGATTATAAACAAATGCTGCCCTAACCTTGACCTCTTTGAAATAATTCGAAAGGTTTTTTCTCCAAAGCTCGATTCATGACTGAACGAATATACCGAGAAACTTAGGCAGCTTTCGTTGAAAAATAAAACACATCTGGTGTGTGGTTGTCGAAACAACTAGTTCGATTTTTCTTATCCTTGGCCTGACTATCCGAACACGGGTGTACAAAGAATACACCGATTGTTACGTTTCTACAGAAAAATAACCGTCCTATAAATGGAATTAATAAATCGACGACGAAACATATTTCTAGTGGTAAAATTTCGTAAACCTATTTGGTCGTAGTCGATGACCCCAGCAAGATAAGCAGTGTGTTATGGTGGTGTTTTATAAATGAGTTAACAATTCGGATCGAGAGGGGACATACCTAGTGGTAATCATGTGTCTTGGGCCGGAAATCCTGGATACTGCGATAATGTTTTATTTAGTCGAAGAGTAACGATTCCATATTAATTTACATCTCCGAGTATACAATCGAAGATAATTTTCGATCCAGGACCACGAAGAGTGAAAAAAAACAGGCAGAATCGATTTTCAGAAAAAAAAGAAGCGTAATTCTATAGGGCAACGCGATGGAACTCTTTCGCAGAAATTTGTCGATAACATCGTCATATTTTTTTCAGAAAAAAATCCCTCTCCGCCATTCTCGCTCTTTTTTTTTTAGCGACGACAGATAGCTATTTATTTATCCCCAAAGGGAAGGCAATTCGCAAATATCGATTACTTACTTTATTATGATTAAATTTGAAATCGTTGCTGGCGAGTATTTCGCAGTCTGCCATATAAGCCTGAATTATAAGACCGCGCGATAGCACCTTATCAGCAGAACGGAGTAAAAAATTCGCTATATTTCGCGCAGTGATAACACTCAACACGCAGATAACCGATTCGATTGGTCCGAACTTTGGCGAATCTTTATTTTTTTTCAAAAACAACAAAACGCACCGGAGTCTAGATTCTCGCACATTTTAAACCCATATACGAATCGACGTAGCATTCACATCACCACATTCGGTATTACAAATGAACTAAACCGAACTAATAATGCGTATAGGAGAAAAAAAAATCAAAGCGGCAACAGGCTGAGCACAGCACACGCTGAAACAGGCGGTAACTCGCGTAATGAACGGTGAACGCGATCGCGAACGCGCTCGTTCCATCTCTGTCGGCACCTCGTATTAAACTTTCTTATCAGTAAAGAATTGACGCTTGATAGTGCGTCTGTACGAGCCAGTGTTACCATACGTGCCGAACCAATAGTCTAAAATATTGCCCGCCTTCTGCACAGTAACACACGTTGCTGGCTTTTTACAACAGGCTATCGATTTCTCAATGTAGTATGTACTATGATGTGTATGTATACGTTTTATAGAAAATTTTCGCAATTTTACCACATCACATCGTGCGGTCTCTCCATCTCTCTCTGGTATTCTCCGAGCTGCATCAGTTTGCCATGAAGTCAACTCTCTCTCGCTCTTCCCCTTTTACGCCTTTCGCTCTCTTTTTGTTCGCTTGTGATACCACCGAAGAGGCCTTATATTGATTTATTATACACTAGCAATATTAATACGACGACCTCCATTTTACCACTAGTCCATTTACTCATTTAACAATTTTGCATGCGATGAGAAAAGTTTTCAAATTTATTACGCGCGCTTTTTGTATTTCGTAGCCTACATATCTAGAGCTACGTAACTTATAGATATACCAAGTATACGTAGTACAGCTGTTAAGTATACGTATACTTGGTTTATTAAAATTTACCTCTTTAAAAGTCAACTTGTACAAATTTACTATTATCGTAGCTGCGAAATTTACGCCCATAGTCGCCAATTAATTAAAGGACATGGGTTCCACTATAGGATGAGGATGGTACATGGGCAGAGTAAGTGAAGGGTTATTGATTCGATATGTTTTCCACACAGCACGTTTTCCAGAAGCGAGAATACGCTAGAATCTGTCCCACGTTGGTATTCGGTATGTAGGTGAAGGGTAAAATTCCGCAACACGAGAGAATTTTTCTAAACTATTTCTTCGCGCCGTGGTTTTCTATATTTCGATTAGGTGGAGCGACACGTTGGTTCCAGGAGTCATTCGGAAGGTTTATAGTTTTCTAGTGGGGATTGAGAAGGGAAGAGGGTGCGTGAAAATGAAATGAGATTTGAGTTGTGTACATATACGATTTACGAGCAGGGATGAAACTAAGGGAGTGTGCATACTAGACTGGGTAGTTTTTGACTTGGGAGGGGGGGAGGGGGTCGAAAAAAGTTTTGGAGTGACAACAAAAGGCCATGGACAAATTTTTGGGTCTTTGACTTGAACCAACATTTTGCAAATGGGGTTCAAAATTTTAAAATTCTCAAAAATTCAAAAAAAATTCGTTTTTTTTAGAATTTTTTGAGGGAAGAGGTAAAGAATTTTCCCAGATTTTTCCAAGGGTGTTCAGATGGTTTTAGTACACAGCTTAAAACGGTTGTTTTCGAAGATATCTCGAAATTGAATGAAAAACCCATAGAAATACGGTTTGATCGACATTAGGGGTTCGATTTTCACCCCAGATGCACATAGGACGAACTCTCAACATCATTTTTCCTTCTTAGTAATTCTCAAATTTCCTACATTACACGAGATTACCTATCTTGTAATTTGATGGTATTTTGCAGCAATTTGAAACCCTCTCAAAAAGGGAAGTGATGTCGGGGTTCATCTTATGTGCATTCTGACTGAAAATTGAACCCCTAATTACGATCAAACCGTATGTAAACGGATTTTTTATTCAATTTTGAGAACCCTCAAAAACAACCTTTTGGCCATGTAGGGACCAAAATCAGCTAAACATCTCTAAAAAAAAATCCGATATTTTCTCTTTTCTATGGTAACAATACGACCATAATACCCTCAAAAAAATCAAAAAAATTTGAAGTTTTTTTTGAATTTTCCCGAAATTTTGAACCTTTTTCCCTTTCCTGCAAAATGTTGGTTCAAGTCAGAAATCCAAAATTTTGTCCACAGTTTTTTGACGTCATCCCACAACTTTTTTTTGATTCGCCCCTCCAACTTTCCAATAAAAGCAAAAGACGACCCACTCTCGTGCATACCACCCACTCAAATTATTTTTTCTAATTCTACATGTACCTCCAAATTATTCGACATTTTTTTGAAAAACCCGTTAGAAAATCTAAGCAAGTTTTGCCTTTGAGGTCGAATTTTCTAATCATGAATATGTTTTAGGAGTTTTATCAATTGGATTTGAAATTTTTTTGAGATTGATGTTTAGTCATTTTGTCAGACTTTCGACTTTTTGGTTTGAAAAATTTCAGAAATACTGACTTTTTGAACTTGGAAAGATTGTTTCAAAATTTGACTTTTAGACATTTTTTCATCGCGAAATTCAACCCTGACTTTTAAATGTTTTGTCTTGCATTGGATTAAATTAATTTTAAAAAATGTATGAATTTTCAAAAGTCAGGCATTTTCTTAAACTGGATCAACCTGATTGCTGAACTTGGGATTTTTTTTGAGATTTTCAACAACTTTTTGGATTTGGAAATTTTCAGAAAATATTCATGACTTTTTGGAGTAGTGCTGCAAATTCGATAAGACATTGAATCGAAATATCGATATTTTCATCATATCGAAATATCGATATTTTCATCATATCAAAATATCGATATTTTCATCATACCGAAATATCGATATTTTCAGCATATCGAAATATCGATATTTTCATCATATCGATATATCGATATGAAATTTGGAATATCGATATTTTTTTAAACCTGAAAAGATCCAGAATTTTCCTCGTTTTTTCGTGTTTTTGACCATTTGCATGTTAAAATTTAACATTGCAGGAAAAATGAATAGCATTAGAAAAAGGCAACAAATGTGTTTGTAGTTGAAATCTTGAAAAAACTCCAACAATTCTTGGTTTTTCCAGGATCATAAAAAAATATCGATTTGAAATTTCGCCCGATATTTGCAGCACTATTTTGAACTAGGGAAGATCTATGGTTTCTAAATTTGACTTTGGAATTTTTTGGCATGGATAAGTATATCTTATGACTGGAGGACGATCTGAAAATATATTGCCCATTTTTCTGATCCATTTTTCGTGTTCATAAATTCCGTCACGAAATTCCGAAATTAAAAAGAGAAATTTCCCGGATTTGCCAACTTTTTAATAGGTACAACTATTTTTTCCTGTACCTATATATTGTAGGTATTCTAAAATTTTTCAATTCTTTAAAAATTCTTCTTTTGAAAAAAAAATTGACAAGACCTTATGCATCATAAAAAAAAAATAATCATTAACAAAATGTGATCGACCTTTAGTCTATAAAAATAAATCACTTCAAATTTTCAACACAGAAAAACTCACCCTATTCCCATCTTACGAAATTCCTCCAATAAAACAACCCGATTTTTCGCGAATTTCCATCTAAATCGAATGCTGAGTAATAAAACTAGATCCACTCGACATTATAATACTTGTTGCTTACCGAAAATTGATATCATAAGCAATAAAACCGAAAGACTTGGGAGGGTATTTCATAAACATACCAACAATCTTTCCTTATGTGCAACAAAATGGCTGGTGGAAATTTCATTATGTACTCGTATTGTCTCGAAATATCACCCCGCGTGTATATCAATAAAACACCATATAAACGAATAATTTGAATGGAACATCTGTCTCTGTGCGTTGCGTTATAAGATTCCACCAGTAAGTTTAAGTAGAAAACACATTGATAAAATCGCATATACGTGGATTTTTTTTTACCCCAGTCTAGTATAAGGATACTTGGATTATCTTGGCTAAAAATAGTGAAAAATATTAGATACATTTTTCACCAGTGATATCTACTTGCGTTTCATTAACATACGCCTATTAGATACGTATCGTGGGGTAATTATTTTTGCAACAGAGGAAAGATCTACGATTAGATAAAGGTGATGATGAGTTACGATCACTTTGTATGGAAAATACTCTATTGTGTCCTCAATCTTTTCTTCACCTCTCCAGTCTCCATCTACCAGTTTTTTTTTTTTAAATGCAGGGCATACCCAACTGATGTTTTGTTCTCATGTGTGGTATCGTTAGTTTTAAAATTATCGTCGGGGTTGGGATTGTCCTAGAACATGAAACACATTTGGATATCTTATTGATAATGTTATCACACTATCAATGCCAATGTGAAAAATAGAAATCTTTATCTATCTGATACTGCTCTGCTCAATTGTATTTCATCTTAATAGAACTTTAAACTGGTGAAACTTTCAAAATCAAAATCGATACCAAAGACAGACCTACATATTATTAAACAAATCAGCGATAATGCTCCTTAGTTAACACTTGCTTACTTCGAAGGTACCCAATACCTGTATTCATCCAATAGACCTAATTGTATGGACTGAAGTCATGCGATAGTGGCCGTCAAAAGAGCATCTTTAATCGAGTAAAAAGCTTTCTCGAATGCGGAAAAAGTTAGCCAATTTTACACCAGCTCTGGGGTTACCAACGATTGATTTTTTTCAAGTTCGTTCTTCTAGTCGATATTTGTGCGGGGCAAGTACCTACATTTTTCGACATGTCGTAAAACAACGTGAGAAAGCGTATAGAGAAGTTGAAACTTATACAGGTGGGTGCGGAGCAGGGGACTTTGATCTTTTAAAACAACGTTGCAGAATACAATATAAGATTACGGCTACGCGAAGGCACGAAGACAGATTTGCTGAAGGAATAGTTGGAGACAACGTGAAGTGTTTGGCAACTTCTTCGTTTTATCAACTTTTGTAATCCGATAAACAAGGTACCTACGACTTTGACGAAATATTGACCTAGTTAATTAAAGTTGAATTATCGACGAATTTTATTATAGACTTTTGGGGTTTAAATCACATGATTTGTTATCTCATTGAAAAGAGAGGGGGGGTTAGAGATGAATATCTAGCGAGTTCGAATTCATCGTGATATTTTGAAAAGTCATATAGATTTAAGTAGCGATAACATGCATTTTGTATTTATTTTCAGATAACAATGAATCCCATCCCCTCCTCTCTAATTTTTACCTATTTAAATTTATCCCATCGACTTCATTGCATCAGACTCGCAGATATCTTATCAAAGAATTGTTAACCATTTACATTTTTCGTAAAAAATCTGCAGCAATATTTACCCAGAGAAGAGCACGACCACAGGAAATTATCTTAATAAGTTAATTCAACATGTGTGTGGCAAAACTTGAATGAACCGATGCTGCTATCGTCTTATCTGTAATAATTACGACATTAGGAAGTGAAATAATCGACCGTTCTGCTAAAGCAAAGATGGGTCTTTTGATGTACCAGAAACATATCCGATTACAATGTGAAATGACTAAATGGATCTAGGATGTTTTATTCTAATTACTTATTCCATTTTAGAGTGAATAACTTGATTTCGCATCAAATAACAGATTGAAATAGGACTACGAAAGTCGAAATCCCATTTGATTTTCTACGTAGGTAGACATTTAATCGAATTGATTAATGTAGTAGGAAATTTAAAAAAAAATAATGGAAGAGCAACTGTAGGGAAACAGAGTCTGAAGTTATCTATTTGTTTGAAAAAAAGAACTTTATTAAAAATGTTGGAAAAAGTGGGTAAGTATCTACTGAAGATATGTTGCTTTTTGATTCAAAGAAATCGCCCAGAAATATGAAGAAATATCTTCCAAAGAGAAGAAATTTTGAAAGAAGTTATTTTCCCGATTAGAATAAAATGATGTACAAAACCTGAATAAAGAGCATTTCTAGCTTGCTCATTTTTAATTGAATTTTCTCCAAAATTTCCGTATAAAGTTTCATAATTTTTCCATAATTACGAAAGAATATTGACTTTGAAATTTGGGAACTGCGCAATATGTGCGGAGCTGCGCCATACAATAGGCCCTGGTATTATTAAATCATAAATTTTGGAAAATCCGGAGAAAAAAGAAGAGCGGTAAGTTAGTAGGTAGTGGGGATGATTTGGCGTCAGGGCCTGGAAGCCGAACGATTTGGCTTCCAGTTTCCGGCTTCCAAAGTTAGAGGTGCGGCTTCTGGCTTCTTGGCTTCCAGCTTCCACAATTTTTTTCGGCTTCTTTCCAAAATTTCAGAATTTTCTTATTATTTTCAATTTTGGAATGAGCTTTTCTGTCCGCTAGCTATTTGTAGTCCATTTCATTGCAGTAATATACGGCTTGGAAGTTAGCCGGAAGCCGAAAAAAAAAACCAGTCATTCCAAAAAACCAAACGGAAGCTAAAAGCCAGAAGCTGAAACTGGAAGCCAATAAAAAAATTGAAAATCGGCTTCCGGTTTCAGCTTCCGGCTTCTGGTTATTCGACTTCCGGCTTTTAGCTTCTAGAACTAGGTCCACTTGGAAATTACATCACTCGATCGTCACTGAATGTCCAAGTGGAGCTAGTACTAGTTAAAAAAATTGTTGATCCGCCTCGATTGTCAATAATCGAGTGATACATATACCTAATGTCCAAGTGGACCTAGTACTAGTTCAAGAAATTGTCGATCAGCCTCGATCGTCAGTGATCGAGTGACATACCTAATGTCCAAGTGGACCTAGTACTAGTTCAAGAAACTGTCTATCAGTCTCGATCATTGTTCAGAATTCATTTGCCTTTGGGGTCCAGCAGGTATTTTCCACTTTAGGAACCCATAGCTTTCAGTGTGTATAGTTTTATGACCTATTGAGTCTATTCTTCCGCACGTGCACGTGCGAAGCGCTCGGGCCGGTTTTATTGCCCCTTTGATACCGCCCGACTCAAATTTGGAACACCTGCCGCCATTGGCATGGTTATGACCTCGGGGCCGGTCGG